>APFE031438080.1:0-10170 GCA_000404065.3 Pinus taeda
CGAGAGAAAGAGTACAATACGTTTGAGGTCAAAATGACCTACCAATGAGAAGATCTCATGATACTTCACTTATATGAATAGCTGTGCCAAAAGATGCAATTTTGGAAACACAAAGATTGATGATGATTTTTTTGCGTTTTGGAGTCCCGGAGAGGGTTTGATGGAAAATGGTCACATCCTTCTTCCATTTCTCATGGATTCTTTCTTCAACTGCACATATATAAAATTAAATTTATGAACTTATATTTGAACATGTATAAACATAAATGGATGGTGTAAGAATGATAACTGATGAGGGTTCCTCCACACAACAAACTTCATTCTAACACCTTTTCTCTAACTAGCTATTGGAATGGGCAATTGTACTATCCTGTGTCCATGAAATTAAGTCCTGCAGCCTCCTATCAACCTTCCAAACCATTATCTAAAACTTAAAAGGCTTGTGACTACCTTGGACCACATAACTAGGGTTGCAGCCTATTGAAGGATAGAGATACCCAAACATAATGAGCCAAAAATGTTAAACAATGCTCATCTGAAGTGCGGCTTCCTCCCTGCTATGATTTGACCTTAATGGAGACACAAAGATACACATACAAATAGTCTTGAAAATTTTGCAATTGATTATCTAAGGGAACTCAACCCCTATGCATAGAATAACTCAGAAACAAACCTTCCTCAAACCTGTGATTCTCCTACTTGGAGAGACTCAGCCCTAGAGCAGAAGATAACCCTCAAATAATCCTTCCTCAAAACTGTGGCTACCTCAGACATATTTTCCAGCGCGTTTTTGTGTCCAAAATGAGGGAGAAGGCTCGTTTATATATACAATTCAATGTGGTTGAAGAGACATGACTCTTGGGTTTATTGAGCCAAAATATAGGAGGTTGACCTTGTTAATCCAATATAAATTAAAAATCACACTTCTCCTTAACCAAATTTGATGATCTTTAGTTTGGTTTTGGTCCTATCAAAAAGAGGAACTCAATGCCACAATTATGTTCCTCAAAGCAGTTGTCCAAAGTGAGATTTGGCCCTAGTTGCCAATTTTAGAACTCCCTCTCAACTACAGAGAATCACACTTATCAAACAATCAACTATATCACTGATCATCATGTCATCATGAATCATCTGAGTATCTCGACTTTTCTCTTCTTTGCTCATCTGAACACTGATATGAATAATAAAGAAGAATCAATCGAGAGTGAGTCAAAAGACCTTACCACTCTCCACTAACAAAAAGTCAGTCCAAAGGTAAAACCTCAATCAAACTTGATCCCAAATGGAGTTCAATAACAACAAGAATCTTAGTCATAGGGAATATAGCAATACCCAATGCCTCCATCAGTATTGTTATGGTCCCTAACCACTTTTCTAAGCTCATTAGCAAGATGAGTGGTACTTCCCATGTGTCCCAAACTACATGGGTAGGATGATATTGAATCAATAGCAGCAAAACAATATATCACGTCCAGCTCACAACCATACGTAGGGAAAGGATGAACAACATCCTACAATCACACATCACAATCATACATAAGGAAAGGATGAACCACATTGTACACAAATGCCAAACACCAAGACTATGGAAACGATGAACCACGTCCCACATGCATGCAAACGAACAATGGTAGGAAGGATCTTACATGTGGGGAAAACATCAACCACATCCCACCAACATGTCAACCAAAAATCGTAGGCAATGAGCATCCTACATGTAGGGAAAGGATGAAGCACGTCCCACTGACATGTCAATAGATGCCTATATCCATCTCTCACTGGGGTATCCACAAGAGAAGGCAAACCTCTCATCCTGATCATATGCCATAGGAGAAGGTGAACTACTCATCTTGCTCATATGCCATAGGAGAAGGTGAACGACTCATCCTATACATATGTAATGAATAGTGGGGGAAGGTGAACCACTCACCTTATGGTTGCACATAGTTCAATAAGTGCCCCAAGTCTTCAAGAGCCCCGAGAGCTCAATGTTCCATCTTATCCAAAGATCACTTCATATAGGCGATAGAGCTCAGTTACTTTCTAAAAATTAAGACTAGATCTAGGTGATCATATTGATGACTAGATCATCAATGGAATCCCCATAGCTTTACCCAGTAGCATATATCTTTTAATAAACATATTGATTACTCCTCCTTCCTGAGGGAGATCATACACCTAAGATTCTCCTTCCAAAGTGGAAAGTGTCCATTTGACAACCTGGTCATCATGAGATCCATCTACTTTCTAGATACAAAGGAGGACCTCAAGAGATACACCACTTAGATGTGCCCATATTATCATCCTGGCAACTTCCTATGATGGATTACGAATCATCTTATTTTAATGAGAAGTTTTATAGGAAATGTCTTTGAATCAAGGCATATAATTTATAAATGAGAGGAAACATCAATAGTTGTATAGATCCTTTGAATATTGAGAATGTGACCAATTGATATTAATTCGAGGAATTTACGACTCCCTCTTAAGGTGATCTTCTAATGATCTTCTCAAATGAGAGATGAGACTTATCATGCGGTTATGATTTCAGGGGAGATGTACCTATTATTTGAGGTGTTGTAATATTTAATTCTGGAAAATCACTAAAGCTTCTTCTTAATAGGAAACTTTCCAAAAGATAAACAGTCTTGTTCACAACTTCGATTGTGACCAAAACCATAGCTACAGGATTGTAACGAAATTGTTCAAGATGTTGGAATGAAAGGAGAGCATAAATGATGCTAATACCATATACAGGATACAACCACAAATAGTGAAGGTAACCAAGAATCTTTACACAACACTATCTTGAACTAACAACTCTAGGTCTTCATACTTTCTGGAAGATTATTAGTGCTTAGGATATTCAGGTTAAATTTTGACCTAGAATTATTATGCTTTCTTTCTATTGCAATTTTTACCAAGATATTATGAAAACCATGCTTCAGGTGTACTAAGTTGATGTCAGTAATATCAAAACCATATAAGCCAAGATAAATCACAGTTCATATTTTACTCAGTCACTCACTTCATGATTGAAATTGGCACTATTTCACTTGATCACGAGATCCATTGTTAGTAAGACCTTTGTTTGACAATAGACTACACATAAGGGTATGGAGGTGTATTGTCTTACTGTCCATAAGAATCCTTGAAATATAATCCCTTCATGACTATAATTGATGGCCTTTACTATATTGGAGCTGAGTAGGTTCTAAACTAAAGAATTCTTTCTTCCAAAGGATAGTGACTAATTTCACTCCCCCTTTTTCTTTTCAAGTTTTGATAAATCTTCCTCCCAAACCAGTAGCTAGTGAATAATCTAAAGAAATGCCTTTGTGTATCTATGCACAAACTTATGGACCAGAACAAGAAAGTGAAAGAGAGTTGTACAATTGGTTGGAACATAGATTTGTTATTGATCACTATATCTTTAACTAATGATCCCATAGTGCTAGTAGATAATAGTTCCTTCAAATAATGATCCTCATATGTCTTAGGTTGTTTTTATTTTATTCCACCTTTCATGGTGTTGATTTGTAATGTCGAAGAAATATTCTAATGAAGACCGGCCACCAACATCATAGGGCTCCAATTGGCGTCCTTCTATCGAGCTTGTAATTTATAGTCTTTAAGCTCTCTCACAATGGTATATGTATATTTAAGGGCATTTCTGGACTATCTATATAAGCAACTGATCTTTCACTAGATAGACAATGGAGTTTGCAGCCTGAAGTTTTCTATCACATTATCATTTTAAGAGAGAGTCACATACAAACACAAAGAAAGGCCCTGAAGAGTTTTGTTGACAAATGGGTCATATCTATTCTAGGTATTCATTAATATTAAGCAAATACTATCTCTGCCAAATGCCTTTCACATAGTTATGTGCATACTCATCTCTTAGAATCATTACTGAACTGTATTCATTCAATTCTTCAAAGGTTAACGATCTAAAAGCATGCTTGGACATCAAGTTCTTAGGTTGAAGTCTCTGATTAGATGTTCATTTAATAATGATTCTAAGTATGAAGGGGATCCTTTGAGTCTGAGTAAAAAGAAATGTCACAGGATTAATTTCGGCCACTGAACAAATTTCTTTTTTTCAGAAGATATCAACGATCTAACATTTCTACTGAATAACATAGAGGATTAGGATGGTCGAATTGATTTGGGTTATTCCTTAGTGAAAGTCTTCAGATAATGACTATGTTGTAAACAAAATACAAGAGTCCCTTGATGTGACATCGGATCTTAAGATATGCCACAAATGATTAATGAGCCTCTATTTTTCTTCTTTAAGGGTTGAAATTATAATGCTCAAGAACTGGTCAAAGAGGGTGAAATACTTCAAGTAAAGGTTATGAAGGTTGAAATGTTCTTAGAAAAGGTCTGACATAGGCTTATCCCTTTTATTGCTTTTAACTTGCATATTCTTAGAGTCTGAGCAGCCCTGGATATAAACTAGTCTTGCGTAGGGTTTCTTAGAGGAATGAATAGATATATTTGACCATCGTCTTTGGTATTAAACCTAATCCTGACAAATAAAAACTTAGGAAACTAAGAGTAGGTATCGGGTTTGTCCTTTGGAGGCCTGGAATCCCTAGAGAAGAATAACACAACTTGCCACAGGAAATTACTTCATGATCACAGGGAACTTGTCAAGTTGTAGAATTTTGACTTAACAGAGAACTGAGCTTCCTCCTTGGGAACTTGGAAACACCCTCCCAACAACACCCAAGTTTAGAGACAAATTCCTTTTTAGAGAGGTATGCAAACACCAACCAGCAAGAATTAATGCCCAGGTAAAATCCCTCACACAAAATAAAATTAAAGGAACCCGAGCATTTCCTTAACATAAATTTAATTGGATTTTTGTCTATTTCTCCCCTAGGTACATAAATTTCATCATTCACCATGTTTCTAATCAATTTGAGAGATCTTCTTAAACCCATACCTTCAGATTTAGAGGGAACGAATGCATGGAGACTTGTCAAAAACATTTTTTTAGTGATTTCTCCTTGCTTGGGCTTGTCCTTACCGGTTGTTGGCTTGAGGGGGCCTAACGCAGGTTCAGTTTTAGTTAGCCAAACAAATCCCTACACTATTGGCCCTTTTGGCATCATCCCGTCGAGCATGGACTGAAGTCTCACCCGAAGCAGTATGGGGGGATGATGGAACCAAGTTTACACAACCTTGAGATGGTTGTGATGTCGGTTTATTCTAGCTATACTTTTCTTCACATAGGTTGCTTAGCCCTATGTTTCACCCTTCAGTACCTTCGCGAAAGGGTACAATTGGCTTTCACCCAACCCTAAGCTGCGGCTTAGGGACTTTCACACTGCTAGGGTAGCGAACTGTGACATCTCCCAAACTAGGCTAAGTGTCCTACGTATTTTATTAACTGATCTTCGTTAGCTTCATGTAAGCAGATGTTCTTACTTGCATTAACTTAGCCAACACATTTACATATATCCGAACATCATATAAGCATTATAAGTGAAATTCATACCCAACATAACAAGGTGCGTAAACATGAAATAAAGATCCAAAAATTGTAGGATACTTCTCTTTATTGATAATCCCATACAATTACAGACTTGACCCGCCCTGCGCACTGATCTACAGGGGTCCACACACTCAACTGTGGAGTTCTACCCTAGCCCTGTATACACTCAGTTGTGGACTTCTACCCTAGGCCTCTGTGCACTCAGTTGCAGAGCCTCTACTTATCCCATGACCCAAAACTTAGACTTCCACTTCAGAGCTATCTCCCATACATCATATCTTCTTTTCTTCTTGTTATCAAACTCCTTAGAGCTTAGCTCTATTTATATAATCCCATGGTCTGTGGACCATGGGTAGATATTTTACAGCCAACATTACTTTTCCAAAATAAGGGCAAACAACCCTATGACTCTTTAACACCTACGGGCTCAGCGACCATAAAATGCAAAGTCTTTACACTTGGAATACAAAATTTGACCAAAATATGGGATTTTAGCCCCAAAAATATTCTTGGGGGATTGCGCAACCAACAAAGCCCCAACACAAACATTGTGACTCACCCTCGAGTCACTCGGCAAGTGCAAAGCTATTAGCGTGAAGACGTCCTAGCTCCATTTGGATGATTACAACCTCGGAAACACACTAAGCGGCCACCTGCTAGACTTCTTCCACTCTCTGCTCGGTGATTGCCACTGAATTGCCACTCTGAATCTTCTGTTGAGTTTTCTGTAGTGTTGCGAGCTTCCCTTCAATTGAGGTTATGATCATATATGCCTCGTTTATCCATGCTGTAGGCGTGCGCTTAGGACCGCTTCATTGTGCCAAGAGGTATCCACCTATTCCTTAAGCACCTTTGCCTCCTACATTCATGTGAGCTTTTGTGTAAAGGTGACCATCTACGCGGTCCCTTTGACCTCGTCATATATTTATTGTAGCTCGCACACATCTATCTCTAGGTGCTCTACATTCAGGTCCTCCAGCAGGGTGTTTAGGCCCTCAAATGAATATTCAAAAGGTCATGTTCAGTCTGCTACTACACTATCGACCATCGCTATTGTTGTTGCAAAAGTGGTGGCATGATGTTTCCTAACTTCTGGTGGGGTTGAACGTTGAGCATTCAGTTACAATTCTGTGATCTACAAGTTTAGCTCTAACTAAATTCTGGCCATCTCTCTCCGAGGGTTATGCACCCCAGTGGCCAACTTAGGGACACACACCTCAACTGGTTCTTCTCTCTCAATGTCCAACTCTAGGACCATTCAGCAGGCTTCCTCCACTACTTTCATGGTTTTCTTATTCTATTCCACTTCCTCATTGCACTACAGGCCCAACTACTCGATGTTAATGCATTTCTCATTGATCACCTGTAGAGCACGACTCTCTTGGGCCCTAAGTTATGCGGTGACTCCATCCTCTAAGAGGTAGAGTGTCTCTCAAGGGAGTGTGGCCATATTCAATCCGACCCCTTTCAGGTTGCTAACTGTGGGCCTGTAGCCCTCATTTTCTGTAATAACTTTCCCATCTGGTAGCACTAACATGTTGGTCACCTTTGTACGCAACATCTTCATGGTGGTTGAAGTATCGATCATGAGGCTGGTGGACACTATGCCAGCCTATGGAGTGTGAACCTGCAAACCCTGCATCTCTATCCTAGGAGCCCCTAATACTAATTTTTGTTTCCCTTTGAATTGTTGGAGGACCTCCGCAGTGACATCCCTCACCGTTTCTCTAATATTGCGCAAATCCCCTCAGTGAGGGTGATTAGGTCCAAGGATGTCTTTGAAACCTTGATTTTCTTCCATGGCACTACCTTCTCTTGCGGTCGCACCTGCTTGAGTTGGGTGGATGTCATCTGTGGGTCTGCGCCACCTTGTTCTATTGGCTCCTCTATTTCTGCCTTAGCACCGACCAAAGATGACTTCTATACTTCGTGCTCTTCTCCTCCTGTCTTTTGTTGTTCCGCGAATTGCGTAGTGTCGCACGCTCCCTGGGCCTTAACCTCTCCTTCCTATTTTCTACGCTTCTCTGCCAGCTGCATCATTCTGAGCTTTGTTTCTTCCTTCTTACGATGCATGGCTAACTTGTCCATTTCCACCATGGAGCCTATTATAGTGCACCACTCCGGGATCCAAAACTTTAGGACTGCGAAGATAACATCACCAATTGCGAGATAGGGTAATTTATGCCATGCCTTCATAGGGTCCTTCTGCACCCAAATAAAAACATGGTTGATATCTTCTTTGAAGCCTGCAAAGCTCTGGAAACTAGTGTATACTGTGGGTGAAAACCATGGCTTTTGATTCATTCTGATCTAGATACTCATCTCCATCAAGATCCAAAAGATATTTCTTTCTTTTATGCGTTGTGCATCCTTATTTTCCCACAATGAAGCATACTTTGCTGCCTCTGGAAGGTTTGGTGCAATTGAAGCAAATTGGCTCTCTTTTGGCAGCTCCCATGCCACCAGTACAATTGATAGTAAGAGCCACACATAGTGGAATGTATTGCCCTACTCCTATGCCTCATGACAGTTCGCATGGAACTCGTCACATAGATAATTCACCCATTTGAACTAGACTCCTTTAGCGTATTGGGCTACTAGTGCAATCATAGTTGTGGGCACCTAATCCATGCGACACTACCGCAAAACCTTCCTTGCTAATATTTGCGTTGTGACCTTGATTGTGGGGTTGTTAATGATGGAGATGGAATATCCCCACTTCTTCTTTTCCAACTTGAATTTCTTCTTCATAGCTTCCATGAGGGCAAACTCACCACCTTTTCCTTCTCATACATTGGCTGGATTCTCCCATGAGTAAGGTAGTTGTGTGATCTGATGAATTAAGTGATCTGTGATGGGAATGGGCTCCTCCAGCCATAAAAACCCATCATGCACCAAGCAGAGTAGTTGCCTGATGATGAAGATGATGTAGTGGTAATGTAATACCCAGAGAAGGTTGAGTAGCCCAATTTTCTCTACGCCGTTGAGCCATCTCCATGGCTCTAATTCGATCGTTCCAACAGTTGTATCAATCTTTCGGTGCATTAACTGCTCAGTCGCTAAATGCAGGAATTTCTCATGATCTGTGAGGTCCCAATGTTCAAACTTTATTATAGGAACCTGCCCTAAGTGCATCCGATAAAAAAATGTCATCTGGGAGCAATGGAGTTTGCAGGGAGATCTTGCTCTCGTTTATTTCCTTTGGCACCTTGCCATTGCCCTTGCGAGAAGGAACATAATCTCGTAACCTGGTAATAGGGTCTGCACCGTGGATTTGATCTTCCATTTTCAAATCCTCCTCATCCACCAAGATTTCTTCAGATTTTTCCTCATCTGCCACAAAATTAATGCCCTTCCCATTTTCCTGCAAAGTGAGCTTGGCCCTCTATGGGTTTCTCAGTGAGATGCACACCAGTAGCATAGTCTGTATATCATTCTTTGGTCTCGGTTTTCTGGGTGATTTAGGGAATTTGACTACCACTTGGCCACTCTTTGGGGCAGCTTCTACTACCTCAATTTCCCCACGACTTCCTTGGCTATCATCGCTTCTTTATCCATGGCATCAATAGGTGTCGAATCATTCTCTTCATGAGGTTCTACGTCTCCTTCAACAATCTCTCAAACGTTGAACTTGCTCTCAAAGCCTCAAAGTTCACATAGTCCATACACACCTAATAGCACAACAACTGAATTTTCAAAATGCCAAGTGTTTTTCACTAGAGAACCACCTGTAAATTATAGGACCTTTTGAATTCAAATCAGACCATTCCCCCCACATTTAGCTCATTAATGCTAGATTGGCAGCAGATTTTCAAGAATCTAACCCATAAATTTCGCCTTAAATGCCTGTTGCCCTCTCCATTTGGCCACAATCCGACCATCAAATCATGAACAGTGACTTTAATGGTCACTTTCTAGCAGACCTGCACGTTATTTCCATGAGTAGAGTAGCTACCTTTGCACTCTCGTGAACCTTGTGACACTTACTTGCTTCACGGATTCCTGAAATCGCGCAACTCACTAACTTGGTTAGTGTAGTTTACAGTCTCATGCCTCCTTTTAGCTACCTAGAGCAGTGATACTATGCTTTTGCCACATAGTCTGATGGCCAAGTTACCTGTTTATGTCTTCCATCGATTTACATTCACCTTTCCTTGGAAGGGATCTCCATTCAAATTAACCAACTTGACCGCGGAACCTTCAGTAATATCCTTACTAACATAGGGCCCTAACAAGTTCATCCTGAATTTTTTGGGGAATTTATCAAACTTATGATCATACAACAAAGCTAGATCATTTACCTTAAATGTGCACAACTTGATGTGTCGATCATGCCATCCCTTTTTACGCTGCTTTTGGACTTGTTGGTTAAATCCAACCAAAAATATCTCTTCTTCAAACTCATCCAACTGCACAAGCCTTTCTTCCAGGGCTTCGTAATGTATCATACCCATGAGCACTATTGTGCATAAACTAGGCGCAATGTAATCCATAGGCATCACTGCTTCAACCCGATATACCAGCCTAAACGGTTTTTGTCCCATTAACTTCTTGCACGTCATCTGATAAGCCCATAACACTATAGGTATCCATAGGCCCCAATTGTTTCGCTGACTGTTGTTGTTGGCAAGATAAATCGTTCTTGTGGACAAGACCGATCT
>APFE031438082.1:0-16297 GCA_000404065.3 Pinus taeda
TTTACTATCCTGCATATTAAACCTCTGCAGTATTGTCTCGACATACTTCCTCTGGTTTAACCAGAGCTTCCTCTATGCCCGATCTCTTTTAATTTCCATGCCCAAAATATAGTTTGCAGCACCGAGATCTTTCATGTCGAATTTGGAGGACAATTGGGTCTTCAAATCCTGGATAATTCTTTGTCATTTCCAACCAACAACATATCATCCACATACAAGACCAGATAAATAACACGGTCACAAATTAATTTAAAATACACACAATGATCTGCTTTGCTTCTGGTGAATCCAAGTCCACATTTGCTCAAAATGTCATTTACCTAAATGTAATCTCTCATATGTCAAAACCTATATGTTGATGAATTAATCAAGCCCTAATACACTTGAAACAATTGAATTAAATACTTCACAATCGCAAGTATAATATTTCATCCAAGGCATCCAAAATTCAAATTTGATATCAACTTGGAGCATATCATAGCTTTGGTACCAAAATGAAATGGTCCCACTCGCAATAATATTGTTCTCCCTAAACAACAACAACAAACCCTTTTGCATAAACTATACTTTAAGTTTTCTTTCTCACATCGATGCAAAGCTCAAACTCTTCCCAATTTCCTTATTGGAACATCCCTCCTAAATATCTTCAAAGACGCTAGCTTGCTATTGCTCACAATCAAGAAACACCTAGTTTGACTGGCGAAGGGAAGAAGAAACATCAATTTTATCATTGGAGATATTGTCATTTTGATAATGAATGATGTGACTTGTAGGAGAAAATGGTCAATGCCTTTCTTATTGAACAACATCAAACAACCATGAAGTTTTGACATTAATGATGCATACCTAGATATTCATGTTAATAATTCAACCTCCACTCACCCTTAGTGGGTTCTCATGGCGTAAAGCTACTATGAGAACAAGAATGAATCTCCCTTCACTTAACAATTTGTAGATCAAGCAACAACTTGCACAATTAATCGTAGAAGAATGGAGCTCTCGTCACTTAATTATTTCTAGATCAAGCAACAAATTGCACAATTAATCATAGACAATAGAAACAAAAAGAACCTTCTTTCTCAACAATTGATTGAAGAATTCCAAATTTTTACCACTCATCTCCAATCATATCATATTGGATGGGTCCACGAAGCAGTACCTACTTTATGTTTGTAGTGTTGTCTCAGATTTACGATTATACCATTCATTTACACGGTTGATTGTGATGTTACACCCCTCTATTGTTGAGATGTGATATTTTTCAAGCCCTACCAGTTTCACAAAAAGGCACAAAATTGTGGGTATTATAACTTCTACAAGCTTTGCAAGGATAACAATATCTATAATGTCATCTCTTCTTTCACTTTTTCTGCATTTTTTAGAAGATAAGTTATTAACCATATCAATATCCATGAGTTCAAAATGTTTGATATGTTTCAATGCTCATCCCGGCTGGCATTCATCTACTTGCTTTATAGTGCTCACACTTTTGCATGGAGATGTCTTTCTAAGCACAAATTCCAACTCCAATCCTCAACTTACTTCATACCATGCCCTAGTCAGCATCTTCTTCATGGTTCACCTACAACTAAGGATATGAAGGTCACATTTTTTGCATAAGTGTTTCCACAAAAAATGATTAGCTTAATGTTATTAGGAGGACATTCTATAACTGAACATCATGCTCCTGCAATTATTCCATGCACTCTCATTTCAACATCCAATCTTCTAGTATCCAATCGGGTTATTCTTGCCAACTCAATTCCTATAAACAATGATGTCTTTCACTAGAAAAGTGTACAATCAATAGAAATTGGTGACAATTTTTTTCATCATTGCAAAACTCATCATACTTTGTCAATAGTTCCTATTAGATTTAGTCCAAATATGTGATATATTTGTGTGTTATTTATTTTGTCCTTTATGTCTTGTAGTTTATCTACCTTCTTGTGAATATTTCATTGCTAACTCGTTCAAAAATGATCACTCACCTAACTTTGTATCGAATATTTATAACCCTTGAAGACTTGGTCAAGTATGATCACTCTCCACCATCTTTGTACAAATATAACCACATAAAACAATTGTGTACAACATGTATGATTTGATGTTCTCCTTTGGGTACTTGCATTCTTCTTTCTTCTATGAATATGTACAATGCAGACTACCTATACTAACATCAATTGGTGATAGAGGAAAATGTAGAAGGAAAAGCCAAATTGACAAACCTTTCCATCTTTTGAAGTTTTTGAGTGATGTAGTATCTATTATAGATGGCTTTGAGATCTTGTACATAAGGTGTACCAAGGAGGTTGCATGTGCTCTACATTGCATCCATATTATGGATTTAAACCTTCCACAACTATAAGTTGTAAGACCTCAACGCTTCTTGTGAACATTATTGTATACTTTTCTTCCTTAACATAGTATTAGTTGGGAACTAATGTTTCCCACCTTCTGGTGTTGCTAATGGTCAATGCCTAAACTTCTATTTGTTAAACTACTCACATTTTTATAATCTACGAAACAACTAGGTAGTTGGAAACAACTTGAAGCATGTTAATATGAGCTTGTGTTAACACCATTGGACACATACCTACACACCATGCCTCAAAAGCTTAAGTTGTTTCCTTTACCCATTTGCTCAACTAGCAACATTTTCTTCTCATGTTCCTATCTTTTTTCATAGAGACATCTACTTCTTTTGCTATGAAATTAGTTCAAAATCACAATGATTCTATTCCTACTCCACTTTTAATGTTTTTTGTGGGTTTCTATAATTGGTCATTTCCTTTGCCACATTTGTTCAAAATGTTGTTTACTATTTTCTTAATGTCGAAAGCCCATATTCCCAAATGTAAACTCTCCTACCTCAACAACTATATGTTGATGAATCAATAAAGCCACAAAATGCAAGAAAATCTGAGAGGAGGAGGAGGAGAGGCATTGCAATGCCAATGCCAATGCGAATATGAAGTCGAAAATTGAATCGAATTAAAGCAATCAAGATCCTTGACTATTGAGATAACATGTTTGATAATCACAACCAATTATCTCTCACACTTTACTATCATAGACTCCCAATTTTATTAAGAGTGAAGGGTTGGGATTGCAATGATGTTTATATTTATCTCTTAGATGTTGATACCAATTTTGTTTGCAATGGAGGGCCCAGATTGCACAATGTGGAAAGATTCTCTTGCTTTTACAGCTAGAAAACAAAAGCTACGACTAGACAACAAAAGCACAATCCATGTCATCAAAGCAAAAATAGAGTGATCTATAGTGTTGGTTAACTTTTTAAAATATAATTATCAATAAAACATTTTGACTTGGTCAAATTACATAAAACTAAAACTAAAATAAAATGTAAAATACATAATTATAATTAATAAGAAAAAAACTTAAATCCAACTTAGTTTTGGATCTATCAAGTGTCGAGAGGGATCAAGTCTCCTTTCGACCTAAAAAAGGTTTGCATCTCAAGGGATTTGATTAGTATCAAATTTCTTGAGATGCAAACCTCTTTTAGAGTGACAAGTCTCCTTTCGACCTAAAAAAGGTTTGCATCAAAAGAGGTTTGCATCTCAAGGGATTTGATTAGTATCAAATTTCTTGAGATGCAAACCTCTTTTAGAGTGACAAGTCTCCTTTCGACCTAAAAAAGGTTTGCATCAAAAGAGGTTTGCATCTCAAGGGATTTGATAAGTATGAAATTTCTTATAATCCTTTCTAATGTTTTATCCCTCCAAGAGGAGCCCTCCACCAAATGCTAAATAAGGGGGAAGTCTCTCAAAACAATAAGATAAGCTATTTGGTTTTCTTTGGCTAATTGAACCCCCTCATAAAGGGCATAAGCTTAAGCTTGGTTGTTTATCATATATCCTAAGCCCCATGAATACTACAACTTTAACTTCCTCAAGGCCATAGAGCACCCCTCCCCTCTTGCCACCACTTACATTTTTTCAATTTCAAAAATTAATGTTATAATAAATAAATAAAAATAAATAAATATTGTATTATGAAATTTAAAATTTATAGTTTAAAATTAATATTAAATTGAAATTATTAATTTTTTTTCCATGTTTGTGGATCACAGTAATAGTTTATGTGAAATAAATATTATATTTATATTATTAGATATTTTTTTCCCTATGTCATTCACGACGTCTATTGAGATTATTAGATTTTTTCCCAATGTGTTTTCATGTTCCTCAAGACTAATGACTCGTATATTCACAAAATATTATATCACTCCCTCTTGACTCAACCATGGATCTTGTGTCGAGAGAATCAAACCCATGACCTCTCAATATTAGAGTTGCTTTAACAACAATGACTTGACCAACAAAACTAACTATCAAGGCTAAACTTAATTTTATTTTTTATTTTTTATTTTTATTTATTTATTTTGTGTAAGCTTGGCAATACCTTTCTTTTCTATTAATCATATATAAGGCAGGAAACAAAATTATGTCCAGTGGCCTCAACTTTCCCGAGGGAAACCAAGTCTATTGGCCACCAATCAACATCATATGCCATCCAAAACTTAAACAGTTTGAGCATGTCCATCCAGGCGAAATAAGCTAGTGTGTCTACTATATGTTTAAACATACTATTGTCCATGTAAATGTTATCTGACCAGATCATTGTAACAAAACAACAAAATAAAGTTATAACTGCATAACTTCTCAACATCTAGTCATCTAACGATTCTATGGGAGCCAGGTCCTTAGCACTCGACCCTGGCATTTCATTCTGGAGCAGGCTTTGAATTTGTTTTTCCGTGCAACCTAAGCAGACATTCTTGTGGTACTCATGCATCTTTATTGCTTAGGTATTTCGATGAATATAGTTTAAGCTAGGCCCCTCTTGTTGGGTTTGCGACAGATCCTCCAAATTCCTGGTACCTATCATTGCTTTTGCCAAGAAGTTCTTCATAACCCATTAGAGTTGGACTATCTGTTTGAAGAGAGTTTTCCTACCTCGAGTGTGTCCCAGGCTCAAAATCAGGGGTTCCCAATCCTTCACTAGAAGCGACTCTTTCGCAGCCTTTGCGTTCAATTCTGCCTCCCATGACGAAATTAGGGACTTGACCTGTTCTGGAGTTCCCCCACTATAGGCATGCAGGAGTTTTTTCATAATTTTCCTCCCCTGTTTTCCTGCCCCTCTTCCGTTGGATCTTGCTGGTCGAGGCCAATGACATTTTCCTGTTATTGTTGTTATGTTTAGAGTTGCAGTGGCAACCTCTTTTCCACGGCTCCGATTTTTCCTTCACCATGTTGCCTTCGATCAAAGTTTCCTTCAACCACAGGAGCTCCTAGGTTCTTGCCTTGTCCTGGAGCAGAAGTGATGGAATCGGAGGGAGGAGAAGATTAGACAGACTTGAAAGAGTAATGTATGCAAAAAAGTTAAAACCAAACCAAAAGCGAGTGTTTCCATCCATCCATTCCTTGTGGAACACAGTTACTGTGTGAAACCAAATTCCCCCCAACCCCTTCACCAGTTGCCTATATCCTCTCTGTACCCAAACTTAGGTGAATTCCCTCCCTCTGGCTCATTGTTCTCCCCTCGGTGGAGCCAGCCCTCTGGCTCCATGGATTAAACCCCGTCGTGACCGAATTGATAGACTCATAGGTGTTGGGACACTTAGGTATTGGGATACATGTGACAAAGCAGATCCTAACTGAATTGACAGACCCGCTAATGCTTGGTGACCTTGGCTCACCATTCATGCCTCTATGGACCATAAAATTTCCAGAGAACCCAACCTTGATGGGATTGGAAAGAAGGTTGTTAAAGGGTGTGCATGTGTTTGATTGCATTCCCTCCCTTTGAATTTTCATTCTATCCCTAACCCAGCCAGGCCTCTAGATCCAAGAATTTAACCACACAATTAGAGAATTGACAGTCGCACGGGTATTAGGGTCGCCCGAATCCCCTTTCATGCCCTTCTAGGCCAAAGGCTTGTCAAGAGATCAAACAATGGCCGACTGGTTAGACACGCCGATTTTAGAGGGCGGCGACTCCCCATTCCTAACCTATTGGACTAGAAGATTACTCGAAGATTAGACAATAATAGACTGAACAAACATACAGGTAATATGAACCCTAGACTCCCCATTCATCTGTCTCTGGCCCATAAATTTTTCGAGCAACTGTAGGCTCTCAGAACTGCCTCTGTCCCGTCCAGGTTCTAAGCACCTGGGTTTGATGAATGCAGGGGCACAATTTACAACCCCAGTGCTAAGAGAAGACCCAAACCATCCATGCATGCCCCTTTGAGCCAACAATTTTCCATATAACACTAAAATTAAAATGTTGGACATCAACAACAGTGAATTGAGCTAAATTCTACCAGAAACATGCGGAACGATCACCAACCTTTGCCAATCCAACCTCCTTTCTTACAGCATAGGCTCCATATCTAGAACAAGGAGGGCCTGAAATATGCACAATGTCCCTGCGTAGCTGAAGCACTGTTGGCGTCAATCTCTCCTTTTGCAGGTGAATTTGACCACCCTACTACCAGTCTCGACCCCTGTAGGCAAGCTCCTCCACAGACCGTGCATGCAAACAATGACAACCCTCACCACCTTTCCCGCTTGTATTCATCCTACCTTTGTTGTTTGTCTTCCCAATGCAGCTGCCACTTATGGCTATCCTCTCTAGGTTTTTATCACCATGATCATGTGGGGTCGTTGGGTGGGTCGCCCACCTGCCCTGTCCTCCATCCTCTTACACATGTCAATGATTCGTGTGGGGATATCCTATCCTATTGCACCTTGGTTGGGGTTAAAATTAAAATTATTAGATATTAATAAAATAATCAAATTTTTAATAGTTAATAAATTATAAAATCATTTTTTTTTAATAAATTAATAAAATTAACAGAATTTAAGATTAAGTTAATTTAATTATAAAATATATTGTTTATTTGAATATATATATATTTATATATATATATATTATATAATATATAATATTATCTATATTATATATATATATAATATTATATATATTAGATATAATATATATAGATATAATATATATATTGATTGATGATGCTGCTAATTAACATTTCTTAAAATTTATATATATATAGATAGTTAATTAATTTTATATATATTAAATAGAAATATAATATAGAAATACAATAAATTATTTAAAATAAAGAAAAATTCAAATCAACATAAAGAAATAATTAGAAATGATTAATTCTTAACCAATTAAAAATTAAAAAATAATTTAAGTAATAAATTATATGAAAAATATTTATGTAGATTATTAAGCTTAGATTAATTAAATTCTTATATATTCAAATATTAATATAATACAATAATAAAATATAGAAATTTATTTTGAAAAATTAACATTTAAATTAAATAGAAGATATCATCATTAAATAAAATATATTAATAAATTTAATAAATAAATATATCTAAATAAAAAATAATGAATATACCTAATAAATAATATATCATAAAATCTAGAGTCCTAAGATTATATTAATTATTATTTCTAATTAAATGAATAAATTTTTTTATAATTTATTAATAAATAATAATATAATAAATGAAATATTATTTTTTAATATCGACTAAACCAATAATAATAATATTAACTAAATATATATTTATAATTTTTTTTTTGTGTAAATCAGACTAATTCTATTATATTACAAAAAAGTTACAGTGAGTTACATCCGCCACCCTGAGTTGGCTCCTTGAGCATTTTAACATTCTGAGACCTATACTGAGCCTGAGAAAAATGGAACTATGAAACTGTCTGCTGACTAGAACCATCCATAACTGAACCCCAGACTAGAAGCAGCCAAAACTTAACCTTCCACTCCTTGCCATAGTGAGAGAGGAGCGTACAGACACATGACCGACATAGCTTGACATTGCCGACGCAGACTTTAAAATCAACATTACAGACACAGGCTTTATAAGCAACTTTAAAATTGAAATTACAGACGCAGATTGACTCTCATTACTGACTATTGAAGCTACAATAACGACAAAAAACTGAACCCAGAGGAACCATACCACCCCGAACGACTGAGCCGCTTGCCTAGGTGCATGGGTTTGGTGGCTCCTCCACCGCTGGACTGATGAATGCACCTGGTTGCTCCTCTTCCACTGTGCATCCATAGGAGTCTGAGTCTGAAGCGCTCGTGTCTGTGTATGGCACGTCTTCTCTCTCAGGCTCGCTTGGTCCAGCTCGTTCTCCCGCCACCGCACCCGTGGCTTCCAGAGGCTGTAGTTGCTGACCCGGAACAGGCGAGGGTGGCCGTGGTGCTGCATGGGCTTCTGGTCGGGCAACATGGTCGCATTTCTCAATGCGTACTGAGACAAGTATACCGCATTGTCCAGCCGACACGGGATTCAGAAGCGGGTTGCTGGATGCCTCCCAAATGGACACACCCTGGCTCTTCCTCTTCCCCTTCCTCGTCCGCGCACTCGGTGAGCTCCAGGAGAGAAGATTTCCTCCTCGGATGCTGAGGAGCGTGGCGATGATGCCCGCCCTCTGGCACCTCCTCTGGAGCCTCCCCGTCTGCAAGCGCCACGCTGCCGCTCACGTGGCATCCTGTGAGCAACACAGAACCAATTCTACCCAGAGATTGCGAATGTTGTGCACCACTGTGGATGCTGGACCCTTGCAACAGCTCACACACCAAATTACACACTAAATTCAGAAGGAGAGATGGAATATGGATATAAGCAGCCTTGCTTACCACCCTGGTCGCAAGCCGAGCCCTTTCAGGAGCTGCGTGGAGTGAGCTGCTTCCGGAGGGCCGAGCAGACCAGAACCAGAGGACCAAATCTTGAACCAGGACACCGAGGGATGGAAACGCCGCGACACTCAGATCTTCTGGAGGTCGAGGGCGATCGTGAACCATGCAGCTATCAGACTGAACAACATACCATGCTTCCACCTCCAACACAGAGCCACGAATTACCTTCGAAACCGGGCTTAAAACCAGGGCCTCCGGAGCCGAGGGCCGAGGTCTGTGTTTGGGCTTGTGCCTCCTTGGTGCTAACATCCAAGAACCAGGCACCCCACTTACCAGCGTGATCAGACAGAACTCTCTGCGCACAGAGCTTCGCTCTCGCCGAACCCCTCTCATCGCCGATCCGAGGCAACTAACCGATATATCCCTGCACCTAGAAATTCTCCCTCCTCCTCCATTAATGCTGGCCGGACCGAATGACCGCCTTCTCGAGGCTTCGGGCCACTTGGCTCGAGCTGGCGGCCACTTGGCATTTAATGAGGCCGCCTCCTCCATTATTGCATCACATAACACCCGCATCCAGGGATATTTATAATTTTATTATTCATATAAAATAAAGATTACAGTGAAAGTACCAAATTTTATTAAAATAAATAAAGTTTTTTTTAAACAAATTATAAAAATTAAAAGGTTAGTTTATATATTATATAAGTATTATGTGGGGAAAAAAATTAAAATAAATTTAATATATTAAATATTAAATATATATTAATAAATACTCAATATATTGTAAAAAGTAAATTTAATTAGGTATAAAATGTAGTTATATATATATATATATATATATTAATTATTAATAACATATTTTATTAATAATTATTATTATTAAATATACAAATAATTTGAAAATTCAAAATTTATAAAAAATGATTTTAATGATATTTGATAAGGTTAGAAATTATAAATAATTGAGTTATTTTTAAAAAATTGGTGAATTATTATTATTATTTAAAATTTGCTAAATAAAAATATAAAAAGAATATTTTCTTTATATTTAAAAAGGAACTTCACTTGACTACTAGAATTTTGTGATATAAATTCTCTATTAACGAGGCCAACCATGTGAAGGTGGAAGTTCATTTGCCCCCTCCCCTCAACTCCTAATTTACGGTTATACTACTATATCACTCATTACTCATCACTCCCCCAAACCCACTTCCTATGTGATTTCCCTAAGCAACATATTAAAGTTCGTTTGATCTACCCCATCAATTGTAGCTTATATAATATTACTATTTCACTCAACACTCTCCAATCCCCCCATTTAATTTATTGTGCAATAATTTAAAATTGAAAATAGACATCAAGTTTTGATCATTACAAAAATATTACTGCAAATACAAAAAGATACCATATAAAATTTTTCTCATTCTCACACAAATTCTCACATTCCAAGCACATACACAATCACAATGAACAAATGACAAATAAACAAACAACCCAATCAAACATCAATCATCATTACATTCAAAAATATAATAGATATACAAGCATCACATCAAATTTTCACCATTCCATTAAAAAACATATAGATACACAAGTACTCAAACATCATATCACATTTTCATCATTACATAAAAAGCATTGTAAATACACAAACATATAAACATTCCTTCACATTTTATTACACACAAGATTGTAAATACACAAAAAACAATGTGATGAAGAATACAAACACACAATCATAAATGCATACAATCAAGAATACAAACACATAATAATACATGTGTACGACCAAGAATACAAGCACACAAACAATCAAGAGTACAAATGCACAATGAAAAATGCCTACAATCAAGAGTAGAAACACATAACATACAACTCGACCATACAAAAATTCAATCACTAAATAGGTATACACATGTTTTTGCAATTACTATATACTAATCAATAAATGTACATACAATAAAGACATACAACTTGATCATACACAAAACACATCAATCAATGTATACAATAAAAACATACAAATCGATCATACAGAAATTCAATCATTCAATAGGCATACATTTTTTTTGCAATTACTATACACCAACCAATCAATGTACCTACAATAAAGACATACAACTTGATCATACACAAAACACATCAATCAATGTATATAATAAAAACATACAACTCGACCATACATAAATTCAATCACTCAATAAGCATACAATTTTTTTTGCAATTAATATGCACCAACCAGTCAATGTACATACAATAAAGACATACAACTTGATCATACACAAAACACATCAATCAATGTATACAATAAAAGCATACAACTCGATCATATAGAAATTCAATCATTCAATAGGCATACATTTTTTTTCCAATTACTATACATCAACCAATCAATGTACATACAGTAAAGACATACAACTTGATCATACACAAAACACATGAATCAATGTATACAATAAAAACATACAACTCGATTATATAGAAATTCAATCACTCGATAGGCATCCAATTTTTTCTTGCAATTACTATACACCAACTAATCAATGTACATACAATAAAGACATTCAACTTGATCATACACAAAACACACCAATCAATGTATACAATAAAAACATACAACTCGATCATACAGAAATTCAATCACTCAATAGGCATACAACTTTTTTTTGCAATTACTATACACCAACCAATCAATGTACATACAATAAAGACATACAACTTGATCATACACGAAACACATCAATCAATGTATACAATAAAAACATACAACTTGATCATATAGAAATTCAATCACTCAGTAAGAATGCAATTTTTTTTGCAATTATTATACACCAACCAATCAATGTACATACAATAAAGACATACAACTTGATCATACACAAAACACATCAATCAATGTATACAATAAAAACATACTACTCGATCATACAAAAATTCAATCACTCAATAGGCATACAACATTTTTTTGCAACTACTATACACCACCCAATCAATGTACATTCAATAAATTGAACCACTAAATAGGCATCCAAAAATTGTGCAATTATCACAAAAACCCATGGTTGGAAAAATATTATATTGATTAAATCAAATGCAGGTTGATTTAATATTAGATTTGCAATGAACATGTTGTAACTATTTATATATATGCATTATTTGATACTTTTAATCTACAATCTATTAAACTAAAACTATCTAGTTCTAAAATAAACAAATAAAAGCAAATGAAAAGTAAGGTGGAGAGAGGGACACAAACCCTTGAGGATAGCCATGGTCCATCCTCAAGAGCAATGAGAAAGGGCTTTGAGCCCTTTCAAACAAAACAATACTTTTTATTATTATGGTGTTTTTAGAGTAATTACATAATAAAGATGAAAAATAAATGAATGCTAGTTTATTTTGGGTCATGATAACATAATGAATTCATAATGACATGTAGATATTTCATCTATCCTAGCATGCTTGTACATTCTTCATGTGCTTTCTTATCATCTGCCAAAAAAACAACAACAATTATTAAAATTTAGTGGTCATCTATTCCATATCTCTAAAGTAGCAAAAACTTTATGAAGAATCAAATTTAATACATTAGGCAAAGTGACCAACATAAATTGATAATTGAAAGGCAGTGAATAAATTGAAAGCTCATATCGAGCTTTGAATTTACCTTTGCACCATTTACTCTAAGTTCTAATGTAACCTTGATATGCCCATGCAACACAAGTCATCATATAGCCTACAACCCATTTGCACATATTCATCAAATTAAAAGATATAATCAATTAAATGCAAACAGTCCCAGCGAAACATGGAGTTTGGCCTTTTAGAATTTGGAAAGGGAAAATAATTATTTTTCTTGACTACTAAAGAGAAATAAAAATACAACAATAAATAGATTTACTATCAAATCATTTATACGAAAATAAATAGATTTCTTATCAAAATAATCACAGCTATCTCCGTAATTCTATTTGTTATCATAATCATCAAAGCTATCATCACAACTATCACTCTAAATTATAAATGAATGGGCATACCAAAAAAAATCCAATAGTCAGTCAAGGAAATGTTGTTTTCCTTGTGCTTAGATTCAATGTCCACGTATGTACAAGGGATGATCCGGGAGAATGGGCAGTGCATTGGGAGACCCAACAACCAACCGTAAGCCCACTACTCTATTTGGCAAGGTCTCCACCACACATGTAAAGGTAAAGGTGATTGGAGAGAAGAATCCAAATATAAACACAGAAATTTAATCTGAACAGTTATGATCGATGAAATTTGTGAGTATGTCACATCCAAAGACAAAGCCACATACAGAAAATTCACAACGTTAAAAAGATAGACTCGGGCGTTTTACTATTTTGGAGTGAATTGAGTATTATTGGCAAGCTGACTCTGGCGTTTTACTATTTGGAGTGAATTGAGTACTATTGGCAGGTTCATAGGAAACAGTGAAATATTTCAAAACAGCCCACACCCTTGCAACTTAAAGTGGGACAGCAAAAAAAATCACACAGAAAAACTTGGTTGAAAGTTTCCAAAGCGAAAGGAACTCATCATTAAAAATTGTTAAATGCTTTTTTATGTACATATTTCGATGAACTTAACAAATATTTTGTTAAAGCATTTTAATGCCAACCAAATTAAGAATGATTAAATACAGAGAGAGAGCCCAGTATTTGAGCAAATTTACCAAATTATGAAATAAAAAATAGGTATGGGGTTTTATGTAATCTCATATGTACAGGGTAATTTGGTCGTGGGTGAGATTGGATTAGATACTGAGCCTTTGCATCCGTATGGAGGGTGTCTGGAGAGCTAGAGAGGATAAAGGGGTGACCCAACAACTGAGCAGCCTCTGCATCAATATGGAGGGTGTCTTGGGGAAGATGGAGAGGATAAAGGGGTGACCCAAATCAAATCCGTGCCTATAGAAAAAACTTGAGCCATTAAATTACAAATCCAACATAATCCAGAAATTCAACATAAACCAAATATATTGAATCCAAATATAAACCCAGAAGTTCAATATAAACCAAATGTATTGAATCCAAATATAAACCCAAAAATTCAATCTGAGTAATATGGAAGGGCACATGGAGACATACAAGCAGAGGGATCTAAGCTATAGTTAGAGAGCCAAAGAATAGGCAGCACGACCGGTGAAGTTTCACTACCCGATTCCTGAACATCGGGAAGGGATACCCTCCAGAATCCAACCCCACCACCTGAACCTACTCATTCTCAATCTCCCGGGCTTCAGCTAAGAATATAGATTTTTGGATAATAGCTAGGTTCAGTCTTCAGCTACGAATGATAAAATAAATCAGTGAAGAGCAAGCCACGAATGATAAAATAGCTAGGTCCAGGCTTCAGCCACGAATATAGATTTTTGGATAATAGCTACGTTCAGGTGTCAGCTACGAATGATAAAATAAATCACTGAAGAGAAAAGCCATGAATGATAAAATAGCTAGGTCCAGGCTTCAGCCACGAATATAGATTTTTGGATAATAGCTAGGTTTAGGCTTCAGCTACGAATGATAAAATAAATCACTGAAGAGCAAGCCACTAATGATGAAATAAATCAGTGAAGAGCGTTGTGGGGGCCTTGGATGTAATAGCTAATGCAGATTGCATCAATAATTCAGTGCAAAAACTGAGATAGGAGAAAAGCTTACCCACTTTTACAAGAAATTCAAAGAAGTACATTGCAATCTGAACAAACAGACAATCCCAAATCATGTGAACAACTATTTTTACTGTTTCAAAAGCGAAAGGAGGACAACAATATCTGATGACTAAAAATTGTTAATTGTCTTAACAAATCTTTTGTTAAAAAATCTTATGGCCAGCAAAATATACCGTACGGCGTAAAATAAAAATTAAGAATGATTAAATACAGAGAGTGCCCAATATTTTAGAAAATTTACCAAATTAGGAATAAAAAAAAGTTCTGGGGTTTTATGTAATCTCCTATATTCTGGCTAAGTTGGGCTGGGTGGGTAAGTTGGCCTGGGTGAGATTGGATTAGATACTAAGCCTCTGCACCGATATGGAGGGTGTCTGGGGGGCTGTAGAAGATAAAGGGGTGACCCAACAGCCTCTGCATCAGTGTGGAAGGTGACCCAACAGCCTCTGCATCAGTGAATGATAAAATAAATCACCGAAGAGCGTCGCTGGGGACCTCGGATTTAATATGCTTAATCTAGAAATAGCTAATGCATAAACAATCCCTTATATTATTTACTAAGCAGACAGAAAGATAGCAGAGAAACTTACCCACTTTACAAGAAATTCAATTCAATCTGAACAATCTCTTAATCACACATGCAATTGACAATGACTTTAAAACAGAGTCAGTCAAGAAAATGTTGTGCTTACCTCTGAGGGATGAATCGACATTGATAGACATGATATTTGCAACCGTTACAACGTTGCTCAAGCCCTAGGTAGCAGGAATAATCTGGGAGAATAGACGGTGCATTGGGAGACGATGCGTAAAACAAATGTTGTGACCGAGCAACCCATCGTAAGTCCACCGCAACAACGCAGAAACCAGTTCTGGAGCAAGCACCGGCCTATGCACCATATACGAAGCTGTAATTACGCCCTTCAAAACAAAACCGGGTAAGCTAAGGGTCGCTGTTAACTCCATCTTTTAACACCAGGCTCTCAGGAACTTCTCATCCAGAAAAATGCTTCGACGCCGACCATATTCGAAAGGCATGCCCGATTTCTCTCGCTTTCTGTGCAACGAGAGATTTATGATGCCGCCTCAGATGATCTAAGTTAAAAAAACCAAATAACATGGATTCAGATTCAGATGATCTAAGTTAAAAAAACCAAATAACATGGATTCAGATTCAGATGATCTAATTTAAAAACCCAAGAAACCACCTCACCGTGGATGCCCAACATTTAATTTAATAAAAACCAAGAAACATGAAGGATGCAGAGGATCTGATCTAAAAACGAAGAAACCACAGGCTCTGCGTAATAAAACGCTCCCGGTGAACATTATTCGACGATGGTCACCGCTCAGATCCAACTGCGATATTGGCCGGCCCTGTTTCTCTCCATTTATGCGCAAATTGGCGATGTTGAAGATCTAATTTAAAAAACCAAACAACACTGAACATCTCAATTTATTTACAGGAATCGAGCTATGCCAGTGATTTTTCTAAAAATCAAATTGATTCCTCTCTCATTTAGCTAATCTAGATTGCAACCCACAACTCATAATAAGAGTGATCCATACAAAGAGTTTGAAAATAAATTTACCAGAATGCCTCATTTACCTGTCATCGAGTCAGACAGATGCGCATTTAACTGTGATCCCTGGGCAGAGTTGTCTTGATTCAATAATTGACGCGCTACCTGCCTCTTTCTCTACCTCTCAAGGAACACAAGCACGCCTCTGCCTCTCAACGAATACAAGCACAAGCACGCCTCTGCCTCTCAAAGAATACAAGCACACCAGACAGACACACACCAAACAGATGACGAAAACAAACATAACAACAGAGACCAAACCACATTCATACACAC
>APFE031438084.1:0-10854 GCA_000404065.3 Pinus taeda
TCCTCCTAGGGCTCGTTAAATTCATACTAGGTTGGATTCGACCGAAGGTCGAACTTATACTGCAAGCATATGCTATCCCCTCAACTTGTTTAAAAAATAATCGGGGTACTCGCCAGAAATGGCGGGGGAAAAATTTTGAAACCATAATCATAAGTCACGTCGGCAGTATGTCGCTCTTGAACATGGCACTCCTCTGTTTTCGCGTCAGGGTGGGATATCTGATTTGGCTTTTCACTTGCCTCCGTGGGTTTGGGTGATCCTTTTTGGCCTCTCATCTGCTCATTGCCTCGTCATCGTGACCTCTGATCTAATGATGTCAAAATACTGCCAACTTCACTGTCGTGCCGTCAATATGTTCAAGAGAAGTCCACCTCTGCAAAGAAGAAAAACCGCCTCCGCTTGATAGTTCATAACTCTCATTTCACAACATTGCATCTTCCCGTCTCGCGTTGATGATGTGGGAAACCTTATGGCCCACCTTCGACAAAGACCACTTCCTGTCGACTTCAGCTCATTATCCAGGAAGGTGGCCTAGAGACTCCCTTCCGGTACCTTGGAGCTTGCATGCCTTAATGGCAGGTTCTTCGTATTCGACGTGAGGTTTTCATCATTGGCCTCCGATCGAATAACTCTACGGGTGTTCGACATCGGCTCATACATTCACACGCCGTAGACTGTACCTGTAGTACCTTGAGGGCCATTGTCATTATTGGTGGTACCTCTCGCGTCTGTTAACAGTTTTCATTATTGACTGGTAATCAGACGATGTCCAAGCATGTTCGACTTCATCTTACATGTTCACCTGCTTGGACTTGTACTTGTGTTCGGGTTGAGATGGAGCGCAAGACCCTGGATTGTGTTTGTTGTAATCCAGGCGTGATTTTGATACATGACTCTTTCACTGGATGGCTGCGACCATACCGGAGTCTATTCATCGATCCCAACTAAATGGCTGCGTCCATACTACGGATCTTGATTATTATGCACTCTGTCAATGGATGGCTGCGCCCATACCACATACATCATGTATTTGAACTATCATGTTGTATCTCTCTATGCAGGTTCTCGGCGGCAGTTCAATATGATCTTGTAAAGCACTTCACCTCTCTCTCTTTCTCAAGGCTCATGCTTTAGGGGGCATCTGTTACGCAGTAATTTGTCACCATCGGCCACTGTCCTTGTCGCGCCCCCACTGTCACACTTTGGAGGACACATTTACGGACCTGTGACCAGTGACATAACTTGAAAACACTTGCATTGAGGCCTCCTGAGTATGAAGTTCAATAACCCTGAAGACACCTTCTGAAGATTGGCCTTGGAAAATGCCTTTTTCCCATTAGCGCGGGCACACAGTGTATTACCCCGCGCCAATGGATCAGTCCTTACAAAGAGGGCGCGCCCATAAGCGCTCTGCCCCAGAGCACGGCCCGCGCCACACAATTTGGACATGATTTTTGGCCAGCACATGATAGAATGCTTTTTCCCCTTGTGACTCACTCAGTTCCCTGAAGGAAAAAGCCCATAAAAGCAGTCGGGCTTCGGCTTTTCTATCCAAGGCAATGGCTATTATGAGACATTACCAAAACTCAGAATGTGTCCACATACAATGCATATCTCCTCTCCCTTTATCTATAAAAGCCTGTCTCCCCATAATGAACAGGCTAGTTTTTGGAGGCTAAAGCAAAAGAGCAAACAAGCTAGTGTGAGAGAGATATTTTTTGAGCTAAAAGTTGAAAGTAAGGTTATGCTGTCGGATTGTTGAGAGAGAAAGTGATTTTGCAAGGCGTGTCAGACTAACTGCCCACCCAACTAGAGGAGTTTTACAGTGTCAAGCCTTAAGTGGTTGTAATTTCTTCTCTCATTTCTATTTAATGCAAAGCGACTGTCATTATGGTTTCATTCATGTGTTACATCGATGATATGTGAATTGTATCTTGCTTGACTGGTACATAGCTGTATGTTTTTGGATTTTATGCTTGTTGTGGGTTATTCTTCACTTGTGCAGGTATCTATGTGCGGATAGCGACCGGCCGGAGATAGAGGACAGGAGCGACACTTCCCCCCACAACAAACAAGCGTTGGATCCCAGGGTGGTCTCCTTGATCGACTTCTAAATTATATAGCTAGGAACTTGCATGCAGCGTGATTGATTGTTGCTAGACCCCTGTGGGGCTAGTGGGATCCACCTCTGTCCGCAGAGGGGATTTACCTCCGCAACACTAGGAATCCTTTTTCGTAATATAATACCTTAAGTCTGAAAAAGTATAAAATAATACGAAAGGAATGACTTTTCGATAGCCTTAACGAGCCGAACAAGATAGGTGCTCGATCTTTTTGTGCAATGATCCCTCAGGTCCAAAAATATTAAAATCTAGAGGAGGGATGGCACTTCCAATCACTTTAACGAGCAAGAGAGGCCAATTGCTTGGCAGTATTTTCATATTTTATGAGTTAGATTACAATAGATTAAAAGAGACTCATTTTTTGAGGAACGAGTGATATTTTCGGATAGCAGCTAGTTCCTAGTAAGGTTTGGAGCTTTTCAATCACGACAGTGTAAAGAAGATGGCTAATAGAATCACTCGTCGCAACTGTTCCTCAAAAGGGGTAAACTATCAAATGGAGGCGTATGATTGGAAAAAGAGAGTGGAGGTGATGGTAAGAACACAACCAAGGCTCAAAAGTTGATGATTATGTGACCGCAATGGTTATTACCGAAGGATGGGTTCTTTTTTTAATGAGCTTAAACTTTGGGGGAACATATGCTCATTTCTAGGTTTATTTTTAATGAGCTTGAACTTCGCGTAAAACTGCTTGTGCCAGTCGTATAATAAGGATGCCTCATCGATAGGTTCATTTTTTAGGGAGCTTACCCCATTTTAAAATTTGTTCCATAGCCTTTTGTTATGCAAGATAGGAATGACCAACCTACGAGTTTAAAGGCTTAAGAGCCTACAAACTAAGAAAACAAATGGTCACTTTTCACTTGCATGCAAAAGGTTTGCATGCCCCTAGGTATAAAGAAAAGTAGAGTTTCCAGGTTACCATATGAAAGTTCTCGCATTTGCAAGATTGCTCCATCCACATTTGCAGACAAAATACTTCCTTGGCTCCATCCATTGAAATGGACAAGGGTGAATTGTTGGATGCATCACTCACATAACTTTGATGAGGGAATCTTATTCCAGTCTAATCCCATTTTCCTAAATGGACGGTGTGTTAGACTAGTCATATATCCTCCGTGGAAAGCTACCCTATACCTAAAGTTTTCCTGCCGAAGTAGACCATGGTGCATGCCCCCTGGGTTTAGACACATTCACCGAATCACTCATGCTCATCAGGTGGATTGATTGGAGATTGATGAGACATTCCTTGCGCAAAAAGAATAGTTAGGGATGGCAGTTGACTAGTAGCTATGTTTGAACCAGGGAATGAAAGATGGTCTACGATCTAGACCACTCTGCCTTCATGCGGGAAACACATCACTCGAAAGAGTGAGGAAACAATAGCTCCCATGCTATAAATGTAGTCATGCCCAAGGAGTAGATTGTAATCTAAAGGCCCTTGGAATACCATCACGTACATAAAATAGTTTTCCTTCTCAAAGCTATAGGCAAACTTGGAAGGATCCCTAATGGTTGACTGGTTCCTTTTTTGAATCCTATCAGATTTCGAATCTTGGACAGAAGTGATGGCGAACCAAGTGCTTTCAAAGAAATTGAGGAATGGATACTCACAAAAGCCCCTTCATCTATGATAGTACTGACCATGATCATTATGTAAGCTTGTACTATGATTTGGAATGGTACATTAGATGGTAGACGGGGTCTGCATAGTAGATTCCAATCAAAGGAAGTGACTAGATTGCTTGGAGGAATGACCGAATAAATGACCGGGTAAATCTCTGACGAACTTCCTTCCTGCGGTAAAGGAATGGGTAGATACCCCCATGTTCATCAAATTTTGTGTTGATGAAAAGAATTTGAATGGTGTCATTCTCATTCTCTTTAGTGAATGAATCATCTGAAGGTAGACCTTTTGAAGGGCCGATTGCCGTCTCGACCTGTTGACTTTGGTCCTGTGTGGACTCAGAGGATTTACCTTCAACGATAGATGCTTTGACTAACCACAAAAGTGTGTCAGTCAAATTTTCAACTAGTGATGGACTCGGCAAGAGTTTCTTGTATCCGGGAGGAAGCCGTAGCGGTGAAGCAGGATGGTTATCCAAGACTCTTTTAGGTTCGTCTAGGAAGGGACAATGGTGGATGGCATGATCGCCTTCACAAATTCTACAAGGAAATTTATATCTTCCTTTTTGTCCATTGAATTCATTTTCACTAGTTGACGGTGTACTTTCAACATGATCATCAGAGGTTGAGGACACCGGATTGTGCAAGTAGGGAGGCTAGTCCCTTAAGATCCATGGGATGCAAGGACAATCTCGATGATAGTGGTCTCCTTTGCAAATGACACATGGAGATTTAGGTTTGGATGGTGCAGTGTGTGGATTTTTGCTAGACGATGCATGGTTGCCCCCTTTGGCATTGGTTTCTTCTTCTTCTTCTCCTTTTCTTTCTTCTTCTTTTCAGTTACTTGGTTTTTAGTTTTACTAGCTTCACCAAGTGAAGAGGAAGAAGGAAGGGGAGAGACAAATGAAGTAGAAGGTTGGGGGTAACTCTAGTATCATCTGGTTGCTGATTTGATTGCTCAGGAATCACGGTGTTTTGAAAAAAAGAGGTCAAGAAAAGCCATATTGGCAGCCCAATTGTTAGTCTTGGAATGGATAATGTGGCCATATGAGGTGCACCAACATCTCCCCAAGAGGAGAAGGGACTAGGATTCCCCCCAAGGGAAAATCCTTGATTGGTGGACCCCATTTTCTCAAGCTAAGACCAACGAGGGAAAAGTGATTTTATTTCGATTAAAATAAATTTTATGACGCTTTGACACAACTTTCCTTTTCAATTTTAAAGAGTCGAGAAAAATCTAAAGATGACTCTAGTCACCTTCGATTTTTAATGAGCCTAAAGTGACAAGTGCTCAGATGGACCTTTTCTTTTAAAAAGTCTGAAAAGGAATGAAAGTGACTACTCTGGAAATCTAGACAGAGGGATTACCAAACCAATCACAAAAATACAGATTACTTTTTAAGGTATGACAATCAATCTTCCCAAATGTTGTGTTCAGTGTGTTGCGATTGATAGGGCGGTAGACACGGTTTCCTAAGGATAAAGGATATAGCCTATTGTGGTCTCCCAATATATACTTGACGGTACGTAGGAGAACAAGTCTTACCGGCACTTGTCATATCAAAGAGGAGGAATCACTCAACCTACGATGAAAATGATAGTTACCAGGCTTTACGACACTGGAATATGTCTCTAGCCTAGACTTCTAGATGTTGTGCATTAGGTTCCAAAGTGTTTTTATGTTCATTGAAATTTATTTTACAGTTGATCTTTCTTAAGAAGTTTACCTTTAAGTTTCACCGTGTGATGTAGATATACAATTCATAAATATGAAATCTAAGATGATAAACAATCGTTTACTTTCTTTTTGCAATGAAAATCCTAGCTACTAAGGAAAGAGAAGTAAAATTATTTCAGCATAGAGTAGAGAGCACACATTAAGATGCACTGTCCTAAATCAATTTCCGCACGCAGTCTAAATGAAAATGCACATGCATGTATTTGTTTTTCGCTTTCTTAATGTGTCAATGACAAAAAGAATGTTAAGTACAAATTTGAATTATTTTCTTTCAAAGCGACAGTACTAACAATTTTCTTTTCAAAAAACAAAAGGAAGACTAAGATGACGCTTTGCGATTTTGAATTGAAAACTACTTTCGACACTTGAAATACTATTAATTCAAATCAAATACAATGCAAAAAGTGTAATCAACTATCAAAAAGTGGAAGACTCTTTTCTTTGACTGAAAACAACACTTGCGACACTTTCAAATCAAAAGACGACAATTCGATTAAGCTATTGTTTGCAAAGGAGAACTATAAATGATGTAAAATACATAAAAACATTCACAATTCTTTAAACAATGGAGGCTGAATAATGCAAAGGAAGGGTGTTTCAACAGTGATATACTGATCATAGACAGCAAAACCAGTGAATAAATCTAAATACAATGAAGAAAAAACCAAAATCTTGAGGCAGAAACAATCTTATCTAATCATTGCACTTGTAACATAGGGAAAGAGGGATGCATCTCACCTGCAGCACACGGGAGGTGCGATGCATCCAAACTGCCAATGAGAGATAGTGTGATGGTCAAGGGATGAGACTAAGCTTGGTTTTTTCTCACATTTTGCAGCTTAGTTAAGGGATTTTAGGCTGAGCTAATGATAGGCAGTAAACACAAAGCATAGGGGCTGATCTAATGAGGTTATTTGAGCTACCACTAGGGCACTTAGGATGTTTGCAAGTCAGATGTTCAGTTCAAAAACTAACCCAAAGATTGAATAAAGCAACGTTGATCTACTTTGCAGTTGCATAGCAAAAACAGTTCGAAGGCTAACTGGCTTAACTTCAGGCTCCATCTGTAGTTTATAAAGCAAACAAATAGAAGCAAGCAAACAATCTATTCGATCCCCGGCAGAGTCACCATTTTGTTATCGGGAAAAATAGTGTCCATTCAGAGCTGCTAGTCCCACTAAGGTAGGTAGCTACCTTAGAAACAAACAAACTAAAGTCACTTGTGTTTTCCTTTATGAGAGATAGATGAGAGAGAAGAAGAAAGTACCAACCTCAGTCTTTCGCTTGGCTCCTTGCTTGTTTCCACTCCCCTGTGGCAGAGTTTTGCCACTCTTTCCTTACTTGTCCTGCTTCAAAGAACATCTATAGAGTCAAAACATCATAATACCATCAAAGCATAGAGATCTATAACCATAAAAAATATAGGATCAGATATATATTAACCATACAAATGCATATATCAATACAAGATTCAGAGATATACAAGAATATGGAGGAAAACTCAAATAGCTTTATTGATAGAAGTAGTAGAAGAGATGATCTAGGTGGATGTTGGTGGCCACCCACCTATCCCATTTGGAACCCCATAACTGTCCCTTTCAGTTTTTCAGTTTCCTTAATTATAGCACAGTTACTATTTTTAGCAGTTTTTTGGGTCCTAAACTTCCGGAGCCGTTTTGAGGTCCTAAACGACGTTTTTTGGGAAATCCTAAACTTCCGGAGCCGTTTTGAGGCCCTAAACGACGTTTTTTGGGAAATCTACCGCCAGCGATTTTTATGTCTAAAAATCATCTTTTCCGTCGTAGTCCTCGGAGAGATCTTTCGAACGGGCTATCATGCGCGTCAAATGGAGATAAGACGACCAATTCACGACCCCGGGAAGTTGATGTACCAACTTACCCAAAAACGGGGCCCACAATTTGGCGTTTCGTCTTCCAGGGTTAGGTTTTGGAATGTGAAGGGTTTTTCCATTGTTTCTCAACAATAAATAGGCCTTCGAGCCTTATTGTAACACAGTTCAGAATAGTTCAGAGGCATGTAGCCGCCACATCTCTTCTCAGATATAAGCTACCATCGCCCTAGCCGGTTTATTTCCATTTCTGGTTGTAAGCATATTTCGGTATTTTCCATTAATGAAATGAAGCATTATTTCTGCTGCATCTTTGTGTATATAGTTATCTTTGTATTTTATTGCGTTCCTGTTTAAATCCAGATCAGTGGTATCAGAGTGGTTTGCTTTTTCTCTGTTTTTCTTTGCATGTCCCCAACAAGGTCAGGATATAAGGAGTTAGGGCTGGAACTGGTCGAACCTTTGCAAGAACAGCCTCGAAAATCCTGATGGCCTCCCCATGGCGGATGAGAAGAAAGACGAGGGGGCAGGAGATCCTATCAAAATCTTGCTCGAAGAAGCGCTCAAGCGGCAAAGGAACACGATGATGGATAGCTTTGCGCAGATCCTTCAGCGGTTACCTAGAGGTGACGCATCGGCTTCCAAGAGCTACTCTGGAAACGCCACGCCCTTTAAGGTACAAGTTAATTTTGGAATCCCCATCTTCGAGGGTAAAATAGACGCAGAAGTTGTAGATAAATGGTTAAATCTACTAGATGGGTATTTTTCTGTTCATGAATTTTCGAGTCGGGAAAAGATTGTTTTCGCTCTTCTCAAAACAGCCCCCCACGTCAAGGACTGGTGGGAAACCTACTACGAGCAGAAGGATGAAAGCACAAGCTCACTTTTCAGCCGCACCCACTTGGGATTCATTCCGAGATGCCATCAAGGAGCAGCACTACCCTGTTAAAATCTATGAGGACAAATACATAAAATGGACTACACTGCGGCAGGGACCAGACCAATATGTGCCAGAGTTCACAAACATTTTTCATACCCTTCGCACACAGTTGGGTATCAAATATTCTGAGTTGCATCTGGTACTCAAATACCGCGGCTGCCTACACAGATACATCCAGGAAGAGATGGAGTTCCTGAACATCTCCTCGCTCGGCACGGCATACCGATGCGTTGTCAAAATCGAGCAAAAGTTCAAACAGAAGAAGCGAGACTTTGGATCTGCAAATCCGAAGCCCAAAGGACAAAGCCAAGGCGGGGTGACCCAAGACAACCTGTCAAAGCCGCAAGAAAAGAACAACAGCACAAAGCCGAAGAAGGACACAAGAAAGTGGTGTGAGTTCCATAAGAGTCCCACTAATAACACAAGTGAGTGTCGGACCAAGCAGTTATTGGTGGCCGAGTTGAAGGCTTCCGAATCAGATACATGTTCTGACCCTGAGCCAGAACCCGACAAGGGGAATGGAAAAGGGAAGTAGATCATTGATGCAGATCCCATCGCCACTGTTGCCACTACCAAGATCTAGAAGAATGAGCCTGAAGACCCAGAGGAGGGGGAACGTCTTTTCCACTCACAGATGTGGGTGAAGGGTTTGCCGCTGCAATTCATTGTTGACAGTGGTAGCCAAAAGAACCTTATTTCAGCATAGGTCGTGAAGCGGTTGGGCCTACCGACTACACGAAACCCACAGTCGTATAGTATCGGGTGGCTTCATGAAGGACGAGATCTCAAAGTTCGCCAGCAGTGCCACCTTCCCTACATCATCAAACCATTCACAGACGAGGTATTGTGTGATGTTACACCTCTGGATGTTTGTGATGTATTATTAGGCCAGCCATACTTGTGGAGGCGACATGCTGTGTATGAGTCAAGGCCTCGTGCTGTCATTATTTCTTTGAATAATTCATTATAAAGGATTACCGGAGGTAGCCCCACCTACTGCGACATCTTTGATCACTGCTAAGAAAGGCAGCAAGCTCATATCACAGACCAGAAAATTCATCTGTATGGTTCACTCCCAAAGTAAGGGGAAGATCGTTGCTACATCCATGACCCCCGCAAAGGGTTCCTCCACGCAGCAGCAGAAGCAGAAGGATACAGTCATGACAGAACACAGAAACAACTTCTCCTCACCCACAGGGGTACCACACAAGTTTCAGGTGGGCAACAAAGTCTGGTTGCATCGACAGAAAGAACGCCTTACCAGAACCCATCAGAAGCTCAGACCACTCCGACAAGGTCCTTACAGCAGTACCAAGGCTACGTACAACAATGCTTTGAAGCACATCATTCCTCCATTCCTTCGCCTGCACCAACTGTTCAATGTGGACAGTCATCGACCATGCTTTCCACCATTACTGGACACATCAGAGATTGCAGGACAAGTTCAGCAGATGGAGGAACTCAACGCAATGGGGACCATTGCTTCCTAAGGGGGGAGGAATGATCCAGGTGGATATTGGTGGCCACCTGCCAAGTCCATCTGGAACCCCATCATTGTCTCTTTCAGCATTTTCAGTTTCCTTAATTGTAGCACAACTTACTATTTTTAGCAGTTTTTCGGGTCCTAAACTTTCGGAGCCATTTTGAGGCCCTAAACGACGTTTTTTGGGAAATCTGGGGTCAACATTGGTCTATGGACCAATGTTGCCCTTCCAAAGTGGTAGTTCTCGGATAGTTCTTTCTGACGAGCTATCATACGCGTCAAACGGAGATCGTATGCCAAAGTTACGACCCCGGGAAATTGATGTACCAATTTACCCAAAACGGGGCACACAATTTGGCGTTTCATCTTCTAAAGGTCGGTTTTGGAATGTGAAGGGTTTTCCATTGTTTCTCAATAATAAATAGGCCTTCGAGCCTCATTGTAACACAAGTTCGGAACAGTTCAGAGACATGTAGCCGCACATCTCTTCTCAGAGATAAGCTACCATCGTCCTAGCTGGTTTTTTCCAATTCTGGTTGTAAGCATATTTCGGTATTTTCCATTAATGAAATGAAGTGTTATTTCCGCTGCATCTCTTTATTTATGGTTATCTCTGTATTTTATTGCGTTCCTGTTTAAATCTGGATCAAGAGAGGATAACAACCCTTTGGTTTGACCCAGCGCCATCCTCCCAGCATGAAAGCCCTCTTCACCTCATGAAAAGCTAGATCACCTAACACTATGATGTTCCACAGAGAAACCAACAACACTTCCTTGCAAGATACAAAATTCCAGCCCCCTGGATCTCTAGGATGAGGGATCCATATATAATATTTGTAGGTGGGTGAGTCAGCTTCTGGGATTTTGATTAGTGTCATTTCTCTGATAGTTCTTGGTTCCACTTGGAGATTTCATGATCTCTTACTCATCCCTGGGCGAATTCAGAGAGGCAAGTGTCAAATGGGCAGTTTTTAGAAGATTCTTTGGGTTTCCACATAGCCAACTGCCTCTGCCATTTTTTTTCTCTCACTCATCGTACCCTACAGAATGGATTTTTAGTATGCATCACACTTTCTGCATGTAGAAGGTAAGATG
>APFE031438096.1:0-15939 GCA_000404065.3 Pinus taeda
CATTGTTGCTTTGTCCACAACTGAAGCAGAATACATTGCTGCTTCTCATGCTTGCAAAGAGGCGGTTTGGTTGAAAGGTTTGCTTGGTGAGTTTGGTAAGTTACAGGATAACATCAGGTTACTTTGTGACAGTCAAAGTGCAATACATTTGGCTAAAAATCCGGCCTATCATAGTGAGTCAAAGCATATTCCAATCAAATATCATTTTGTAAGACAAGTTATCACTGAAAGGGGAGTTTCTCTTGAAAAGGTGCATACAAAGGAGAACTGTGCAGACATGTTCACGAAACCAGTTTTGTTGGAGAAGCTACGCTGGTGTTTGGCTTCTCTTGGCTTGCAGAAAAGATAAAATAATAATAACAGGGCATCAGACGAATTGTTGTCAAGGTGGAGATTGTTGAGATTTTTTCTGTTTGAGACAAATAGGCAAAAATCTCTGAAGGATGACAACAATAGGGATCCAGTTCCTAGATTAGCTCCAGGTTGTTGGGAGGGAGTTAATGCCTCCTATATTTGATGTGAGGGAGTTATGAGGTTGTTAGATTCTCTATTCTATATAATAGGCAACCATTCGGATGGTTTGCTAAGAGTGTGTGAGGATTTCTTGATGTAATCTCCAATATTTTTGATTAATATATTCCTGATGCCTATGTTTGGTGGACGTAGCCCAGATTGGTTGGGTGAACCACGTTAAATACTGTGTTATGTGCTTGCTTCTGCTGTGTGTTTAATTTATTGCTGAGCACCTGATCCAACAATGCTCCGGAAACCTGTGAAACAAATTTAATTTTTGCCCACTCAGATTGAATCGATCGAATCAGAGAGGATACCATACATTGATCAATGATTTGGTCAACAAAAAAATTTTAAAGTACATTATTGAGTGGAGATGGCATTAATTATTTAAGTAAATCGTGGTAAGGGCTAGAATTGTAAACTATCATTGCCATTAACATAATCATAAACATGCCTAAATAATTGTGGAATAACAAATTGTTGATCTGAAGCTACCATAATGGTCTAGTGTGATTATGATTCCATAGGTGTTGCACACTCTTAATGGATCTAGCCAATCTATCGCACATCTGGTATGATATCTCGTATCGAGAGCTCGTGGAATGACTAACTTATCTATAACGTAGACCTGGTTTACTCCTTGTGGATGTGATAAATTCAATGATGGCCTTTGATGAGTACTTGAAATTTGAAATTTAATGTCTGGTGCCTAGGTCTTCTTCCCCATGCAAGCCCTTCAACCTTCTATAGCATATATATAAACAAACTAATATGTAGCGTAGATCTGGTTTACTCCTTGTGGATGTGATAAATTCAATGATGACCTTCAATGAAGACATGAAATTTCATGTCTGTTACCTAGTTCTTATTCCCCATGCCGGCCCTTCAACCTTCTCAAGCATATATATAAACAAACTTATTTGTAGCATAGATCTGGTTTACTCCTTTTGGATGTGATAAATTCAATAATGGCCTTCGATGAAGACCCAAAATTTCATATTTGGTGCCTAGTGCATATTCCCCATGCAGGCCCTTCAACCTTCTCCAGCATGTATATGAACAATGGTCCAACCCCCGCGCTTCACAATGCACCAGCATGTGTTTCCAACTCTGAATTGTGGTGTTTGCTCACTGTTGTGGGCCCCGATCTGACCCTAATAACCCAGGCCCTCTAATATCCATAGTTGCAACCTTTTTGAGGATTATAGATGTTATGAGCCATCGCATAATCTTCCGTTCACTACCCACAGTGGCCACAATCATCCCGTCACACAGGAAAAATTGGACCAGTGATAATGGAAGTATAAATTTGATCTTCAACCGAATGAGAGCAACTCTTACCTTTACCTTTACAGGATCATATTAATAAATAGTTTGGAGCTAAAGAAGAAACAGGGATAAATTTTGAAGGCTCATGAACAATTGAATTTGTAATGTTGCGGGAAGAGAACTAGTTTATGCTGCAAGAAGCTACAAAGTTTTTTAAGTAATTTCGACTTATAAATCATATCATTTTTAAAGTAATTTCTACTTATTTTACCCTCATTGTTGCGTCTTCGAGACTGAAGACCACATTATGATATATCCTTTTTTCAGGGAGAAAAAGCTCGATAGTATTATATAAGATATAGAACGGGGAAAATATTACATCATAGCTGAGAAATAGGTCTGACCAATCTGAAAACAATAGACTCTAGAAAGGTCTAATCCGATAATATCCCCAATATGGCTAATAGTCAGATATAAGACAACATTATACATTATATGGAGATACAACACAACAATAGGATGATGGAGGATAAAATGCCACATCATCAAAATTCCAGGAAATATAGGATCGATTTATCCACCTGCAAGACGAAACAGTGGCAGATACAAAAATACAGAATTGAAAACAGGAAAGACATACCTGGGCTTCTGTAAATAAGTTATGTACCAGGGAGAGAGAATTCCTGAATGGGAAATCTTTCTGCTTCAAATATTACCTCCATATTCCAAATGCCTGGTTGAGAGAGTAGACCCTTCTTGGATAAAATATCGGCCTGGACATTTTGTGATCTATAGATATGACGAATAGAATATCCCTCCATCTTCCTCCACATAGCCATGATTCTATTCATCCAACTGTCAAGACGATGTTTTTTTATATGGATCTTCTCAGTGACATGGTCAATAATGACTTTGGAGTCTCCATAAATATGAAGAGTTTGTATATTTAGAAAATGACATATGGAAAGAAGACCAGCCAGAGCCATAGCCTCTGCTTTTATATTGGTGCCCATTCCTTCGTTCCAGCAAATTTCATATTGCAGATTATCCTCCATAAAGATATGAACACCACAACTGCAGATATCATTTTGAGCTGCCCCGTAAAAAAAATCTCTTGGAAAAACCATATGATCTGGAGAAAGATCTGCACGATTTGACTTATTACTCTATGTAGGATTTGTTAGGATAGAGTCGATGGATGATACTATGTCTTCGAAAACTACCATGAAGGGATCCTTTCTGTCCTGAAAAAAAATGATATAATTCCTCCACTTCCATATAAAATAGATCACAAGAATGATGACAGGCCTCCATGTAGCTTTTTGACAACTCCACCAAAGAAAAACCTCTATTATAGAAGCATGAGAAATATAGGGGAAACCAAAATGTGCAGCTAGGCGACGCCAAAGTTGCTGAGATAAATGACATTGAAAAAACATGTGAAAATTGTTTTCTTCAGTAGATTTACATGCATAACAATATCCAGGACCATACACTTCTCTTCTATAAATTATCCCATGTCAAATTTTTCTTATGGAATACCAACCATGAGAATATGATGTTTTTTTGAGGACAACCAGTCTTCCAATGGATAACTGGAAAAAAGAGATGTGATTGGTCACATTTAACACTGATAAGGTTTGAATAGATCTCCTTAACACTTATAGGCTCCATTCCACATTTGCCTCTCCAAATGAGGACATCATCATCCAACATGCGACAGAAACCGCAGTTTCTCAAATAGCCCATAACCTACTCCCACTGTCGTGCTAGTTCACCAAACATACCCATACATGTGGAATCCTTCCAAATTGGTATAGGGCGCTGCCATGCTGCAATAAGCTTGTTCCAAGTAAAGAAACCCTTTCTATGAAAGAAGTTTATAAGTATCTTAGAAATATTGATGTAACCTCCTCCTCCCATAATCGGATCAATGCCTATAAGGATCTTATTCCCAATTTGTAAGCTCCAGACCAAATTTTTTAGGAAAATAGTTTCAACCTTACGGAAACTCATCCAGATTGCAGAACCATAACTAACCCCAATCTTTCCCATTCTGAACCAGAATGAAATATCTTTGTTTGCCATATATTTTTTCTTTATAGTCATGCTCCATGGCCCATCCCCAAAGACACCGCTCCAAAGAGACTTGCAAATTAATGCCTTTCTGAAATTCCTCAGGTTGAGAATGCCGCAGCCTCCTAACTTCTTTGGTAAGGAAATATCAGATAATTTTGTTAAATGATATTTCCTTTTCTCTGATTGGCCTCCCCAAATAAAATTTGCAGTAAGTTTGTTTATCATATAGATGATGCTCGCAGGGATATAGAATAGATGAGTCCAATATACAGCTAATTGAACCAACACTGATTGAGTTAGCACAAATCTACTTGCCATGGAGAGACATTTATATTCCCACCCAGAAATCCTTTTATAATATCTGTCCAGAATCCAGAGCCAATCCGATTTTGAATATCCCTTAGCTTTTAATTGCAACCCAAGATATTTCATCCCATCTTTGATGGATCTCGCTTCAATCCCATATAAAGAAGTTAAAAATTCAATAAGATCCATGTTAACATCATTATGATAAAAGGATGATCTGGATTCATTAATATGCAAGCCTGTAGCTTTTTGAAACTGATCCAATATGTCATGGAGACATATCCAAGTAAGTTTGCATAGCATGCCAAAAATAAGGATGTCGTCCACAATTAAATTGTGAGATATAAAATTGTTCCTGCATATCTTTAGAGGGTGACATCTATCTTCGAAGACCGCCTTGTTAATGTGGAGACTTAATGCGTCCATGGCCAATATGAATAATAATGGTGATAAAGAACATCCCTGGCGAAGTCCTCTAGCAGTCGAGAAATAAGAGGATGGAAAACCATTTATAATGAGAGCATAATTAACATTATCCATGCATGCCATGATCCAACTAATCATTTTGGAATTTAGACAATTTTTTGCAAAGAGACATCTCATGAAACCCCAGTCAAGGTAGTCATATGCCTTTCTAAGATCAATCTTCAGAATGACAGCTTCACTTTTAATTCTATGCATAGAGAATAAACATTCATGTGTATTTGCAACAGCATCCAGAATATTCCTTCCTTTAAGAAACCCATGCTGGTCCTTAGATAAAAATCTAGGGAGGGTGTGCTTAATTCTCCCAGCGATGATTTTTGAAATAATTTTAAAAGAAATATTGCATAGAGATATAGGCTTGAATTCCTGGAAAGAGGATGCATCCGGATTTTTCAGAATGAGAGAAATTAGAGTAGAAGATATGAGCTCATGAATATTACCTGTTATTCGAGATTCCTCGACCATCCACAACAAGTCTGTGTTAATGAGGTCAAAGAAATAAATAAAAAATTCAATCGTCTACCCATCCGGGCCTGGACTCTTGTCTTTCTCAAAGGATTTCATGACCCCCAATAGTTCCTCTTCTGTTAGTTGCTGGAAAAGGGATTCATTTTGAACTGCATCAAACATTTGAGGATATAGGTCAATCCCCCAGATAATGTCCTCAATCCTACCATCACCAGTTCTTCTATATTGATTTTCAAAATATTTGACCGCCTCATTAGAGTTGTCTTGCTGCGAGTGGAGAAAGCCCCCCTCCCCATCATTTATCTTCCAAATAGTGTTTTTTTCACGTCTAGAATTTGCAAATCTGTGAAAAAAAATTGTGTTCATATCTCCTTCTTTAAGCCAAATGGCAAGGCTTTTTAGCCTCCATGAGGCTTCTTCCGAATCCAGAATGTTCTGTTTTTTCCTCTCTAGTTCTTTAATATGACATCGCAATTGAAATGGAAGCGAATGTGCAACAAAAACACTAGATATCCTATCTAGTTCCTTTTGAATATCCTGAAGATCTTTCTGATGTTCTAGTATTTTCCAATATTGCCATTCCTTGACAATCTTTCTGATAGAAGATAGTTTATCAATGAAAGACATAGTAGAAGACAAATAGTCTAGAGGAGGGGAATCTTTCCAGGATCTTTTTATGAGCTCATTAAAATTAGGATCCTCTAACCAGGTTCTATTAAACTTGAAAGGATATCCTTTCCTAATACCCTGCTCCTTCCATCTAAGAGATATTGGCCTGTGATCCGATATAAAGAAATTTTCAATGAAAGACTTTGGAATACCAAGATGATCAATGATGCCAACATGTAATATAAATCGATCTAATCTTTTAGCTATGTAGGCCCCGTCTATTCTACCATTATCCCAAGTAGGCTGTATCCAGGATGGGCATATATCAATAACTATAAGGTTCCGGCACATCATCTCATTTTTTATACGATTAACAAGTGAGTCTTCTCTCCTACCATTTCCCCATACTTCTTCAGAATTTAAAGTAATATTCAGGTGCCCCGCAATCATCAAGGAATCTATGTCAAATAATTCAGATGACAATATTTTTTCCCAGAAAGGAAGCCTGTCCTTGCTTGGGTCGTAAATATTCAATATATTAATGGGGTCGTCATATCCCCGGAAAAGAGCAGAGATGAGGATACCAGCAAAACATTTAAATGCCCTGACTTTAATCCAATCTGGGTCCCATAGAACCGCCAGTCCCCCAGACAGACCATTTGCCTCAGAAGCAACAATATGCCATGAAGGAAACATTCTTCTGAAATAGGCAATAGAACCAGTGGAACTATGCATAGTCTCCTGAATAAGGATAATTTTAGGATGGGCCGAGTGAAAAAAGTTTTTTAGGGACAAGAATTTATGGTCTGCCCCAAGACCCATGATATTCATGGAAAGAATGCAATTCATGATGGGCCATGCTCGGGCATGCTTGCTCTAAGAGGCCCGTTTTCAGATAGGTCAATGATGGGAACTTCAGTAAGGGAAAGGTCACGGATCGCAATGTCGGATGTATCCATCCTACCCCTGGAACGCCTGCTTCCCCTGTTATTTTTCCTACGCACAGTAATATTCTTTGCTGAGTTTGGACTGATATGAGGAGAAATAGACTTCCTAGGTTTGTGAATCATAAGCAGATGAAGTTCAAGAGAATTTTTACTCAGAAGGTAATCAAGGTCACTACCCACTGAATTAATAGGGGAGGAAACAAGGGAGTTAAGGGGGGTGACGGATACGAATGGCACTTTCCCTTTATCAAATTTATGTTTATGGGAAGGGGAGGAAGATGGAATATATGTAACATGGGAGGCCGAAGGAAGATCATGTAAGGGGTGGGGGATGGGATTTTGGGGAGGAATTTCTCTATCAGTAGGAGGCTTGGGGGGATGTATGCATAGATAATTATAAACCTTCTGACAAATAGGGGAAGTCGACCTTCTTGAGTTACAGGGTAATTTGCTATGGGGAATAGAATTCATATTAGTGGGGGAACCCATATTATCATCCTTTACTAGGAGATATTGATTATAGGAAACCTTTTAGGCATGAGCAGTCTCAATGTGAATATTGCCCGAAGCGGCAGGAGAATTACCAATAGGGGAGGATAAATTAGACATCCCTGAGAAAGGAGACCCCAGCTTTCGATCATAATATGTAGATTTAGATTTCACCTGATTCCGCCTACCATGAATATTATGTTGATGCGAACGAGGACAATTTTTGATTAAATGACCAGTTCGATGGCAAGCAAAACATCTGAAAGGGACCCCGTCACCCCCCAGAAATCAAGTCTCTGATTAATGCTTAAGTTACCCCATGATAATTCTATGTGATCAGGAAAACCACCTCTATATTCTTTTTCAATAAGAATCCATGCCACACATTTATCTTTCTCCCTGAGACATTTTGGGTCCACATAAACACATTTCCCTATAGCATTACCAATCTCAGTAAGAGTTTCCTTAGACCAAAGCTCAATAGGAAGCCCAGCAAGCTTGACCCATATCAGGTTGTTGGAGGGGGTGTTCCACAAAGGATTGTAGCCAATATACCATTTGTGAAGTGCAAGGAAACTTTTTCCATGGACCCATGGAAGTTTCTGAATGATTTCCAGATCTTCCACACTTATGAAGTGAAAGTTGTACCAATCTTTCATGAGTTTTGCAATTTGAGGAACATAACCCAGTAAAAGTTTCACTGAAAACCAAGCCATTTGTGAATCTGACTGTCATCCATTTCAAGAAAATGCCATTGACCAATCAGAGCCCTGTCTTGAAGACCAGCTATGCGGTCGGAGAGGAAGACACTGTCAAGGTTTATAGTAGAAGGTGGAGGGATAGTTTTAACAGGACGATGATTGATTTTACATCTCATGGATGGGTCGCCACTTTTAAATTCTTGTTGCGCGGGAACCTGCTGGTCATGCTCTCGTTCATACTTCCTATCCAGCATGTCGCCAACACCTTTCCCACAGTCTGGTAGAGAGGTGTGGGCCAAATCCTCAGCGAGCGTGGACTGCCAATCACAAGAACGGATGGCAGTCCCGTGGCATGCCTCGGCCAGAATAGTGGCTTGTATCATTGCAGACGTGGCTGATGCATCCGATAAAGGGCCCATCTTGACCAAAGAGGAAAATGGAATATACGACCCACGCCTTGACTCAGATAGTATAACGAGAAATCCAATACTGATTTCCCCTAGATTTAATCGTAAATAGAAACTGACAAACTTTGAACATTCCTACAAGGATATTACAGCCAAGAAAGGGATAAGAAGGATCACGTAGGGTGAAGACTGACAGGCGAAGCCTCGAGAAATTAAAAAAACACACTTTCCAGGAAAAGTCTAGGCTCAAAAGGACAAGTATTGTCAGGCAATAAATGATAAATGATGTTAGCAGCAGGTAGGTAAGGCAAAAAGATGAATATTCAAATTAACGGCATCTACAAATGGCAAAGAGTCTGACAGGTCCCATCTAAAAAAAATTCCCCGATAAACCCGAAAATCAAGCGACCAAACATTTTTTGAAAAATCTGGTCCCAGAAAATGAGGACAGCCGAGAAGCCGAGGTTTTCCAGCCCGAAAAAAATAGTGACAGAAGAGAGAGGGCAAGAGGCTCAGATAGTGCCAAAGATCAACACAAAATAGCAAATAACCATAAAAATTATGAGAGACCAGGAATATTTAGACAGCAACATATACACCCCTTACAAGTGCACCACCAGTAACCCAATATAAATCTAAAGTCAACGCATGGCTTAGAGATGATGCAGATATCAGATGGTCTGGTAGTAAATTTACTGGGAAGGTTTGAAAGGAAAGTTATAAAACCTTACGGGAATCTGTAAAAATATAAAGATGACATTTGCCAGATCCCGCACCAATATCATCTACCCTAGAAATAGAGTAGGTTGATATAAACCTGTTCTCTTAAATTCATACGAGCAAAACTAAGAAACCATGTAACTCCATTTAGACAGACTTTCACTATATCAGAGACATATGTACTAAGAATATAGCCAGGAGATTATTTAGGTAAACTTAAGCATCCTTATCAAAATAGATATTTTAACAGAGAAGATAGTCAATTGTATGACCAGGTGTACTTCTTACCTCCTTTGTTGGTGTTGTACTTCCAGAGCCGAGCCTCCCCGAGAGAGAAGAAACACCCTTTTCCATCAGCCGCATGCCGCTCCAAGACACAATAGCCTAGTTTTATGAAATCGACCCAAGATAATAATTGCATATAGTATCTGATGTAGGTGCAATGGAAAAAGAATACAGAGCGAGAGAGAATATGGAAAAAATGGATTATGTGACACTGAGCCTGGGTGACCCTCTCATCAGCTCAGAATGAAAGTCAAAAACTCGGCCAAAAGACCAACCCATATGAGCTACCCACTATTTACAGAGAGACAGAAAGAGTATGATGGGATTCGATACGTCCAGATTCATGAAGGATTGCATGTGGGACAGGTGTCGGGTGTTTAAGGAATACCATGACTGGGACAAAGATGACAAATGTGAGTAGAGTATGAATGATACGTGGTCCTAAAAGCTACGGGGAGACAGCAGTTGTTGCCTTCCTTTTAGATTTTTTAGGGTCATCTCTACCCGCCTGCTCAAATGCATACAACAAGTGTCGCTCCTTGACTCGACTTGTCTACCCGCATGCTCATACGTGTACAGCAAGTGTCGCTCCTCAACTCGGCTCGACTCGGAAGTCCCGGAAGAGAGCAATTAGATGTGCCATATGTTTACATTGGTCAAAATTATGATATATCCTTATTTGTCTTGGCTTTAAATAAGGTGTTGATCACTAGCAAAATGATATAATTGATCTTCTGAACTCCTAGGAACAACAAATTCATCAATGTATGGAGAGACATTGATTTTCAATGTGGGACCGTGGAGCCTAGATTGGGTCAATGACAAAAAATACCCTTATTAGAATTGTTTGACGAAATACGCATATGTGCTCCAAACATTGGAGGTGGAGTTTGTTGACTTGTTAGACATCCAATTCCATCATGCTTGAAAGTGCGATCAGATTGGGATACACTTCTGTAGGGTTACGAAAATAATTTAAGGGTTTTCACCGAAAGAGTGAGCAGATCACACAGAGTTTGGTTATTTCACTTCTTGCAAATATCTATAGATTTTTTTTAAACTAATTTCGACTTATAAATCATACTATTTTTAAGTAATTTCTACTTATTTTTATAATTTAAGGTTTTTCAGTTAAATGGAACAGGAACATACTAGTAGTGACATCACTGTCCAAGCTTTAGACTGACATCATTCATGTTTTCTACTCTTGCTCCTTTTTTATGATAAATAGCTTCTCAAACTCATCAAATGCCAATGCCTTCTCTGCAGACGGTAACAAAATGCAGCATTTATAGGGATTAAAACCTAAACATACAAATGTGAAGCAAAAAAACAATAGATTTTGAACCAAAGACCTGAGGTGTGTGTACTCCTCTCCTCTCTGTGTGGAAAATTGAAAATGTAGTGAATTTCCTCTTTGTGTGGAACACTGAAAATGCAATGAAGTTGAAAACAAAACATACCTTGGCGTAGTCAATGGACTGAAGATCACTTGGAGTGAAGATCATTTGGTGGGGTTCGATAACTCTAATTCGCAACTCTCTTAAATCTTGTTTTCACTCCCGCCTTGTGAAAAGTGAACATATACTACCTATTCTAGAACTTAAACAAAGGTTGGGGCTAGGATGGATTTTTAAATATGCTAAAATTTTCCCTCCTGAAAAGACAATAATTACATTATTTTATTTTATAGATACATTATATTATTTTCACTTAAATACATTATACATTATTGTATTTTCTCTTAGATAGTATGTTTTTAGTTGTATTTCATAAACTAACGCCTTTGGGAAGTTTTTTTTGTGTTTGAAAACATTTTTTTGCATATTTGACATATTTATCATAATAATAATAATAATTTAATTTTAGTATTATTGTTTTTATGCAAGTTTATGGAGGTGGACATACTCTATTTTTGGAATTTGAATGTGAGACCTCCTAGAAGGAAACATGTACTCTTAACTTGCTTGTATTGAAAATATTTAAGTGTTATTGCATATTAAGTGGGTGAAAACAAAAGAGAGTATATAGTAAGTCGTCTTAATAATTAAAAACAAGTGTTAGTTTCTTAAAAGTCATATGACAAATTTGGAAGGAGTAGGGTATGTACCCTAGGTTAAATATATTCAAATTATTGTGTATATGGGTTTGTAAGACCCTATGTTTTTATCTTGATAAAATGGAGTCCTCTCTGAGTCACTCACATATTTTAGGTTTTCATAAGAAAAGTAGGTGTTTTTCCTTAAGATGTAAACATTTCATTTTAAATAGTGTGATGATGTGGTTTCTGCGAGGCATTAAAAGATGGAACGAGCATGCATATTTGGGATGTTAGTGTTATGTTCTACTCAAGGCATGGGTGCATGTCCAAGAAGACTCTAACAAGGGTTGAAGAGATGGAATAGTTAGAGGGGTTGGGGGTTGTGGTCTCACTTAGAGGTGTAGAAAAGCGAGTTATTCACCATGAGAAGTTGTGAATCTAACTTAAGACATTTGACAAATTGTAGAAAGGCAACTTGGCAGTGATACTAAGTGAACATTCTTTGATCAAATTTGATAGCCTCTCCTTTCGCTACCACTTTGCAAGATGAAGAAGAAATGTGAAATATATGTGCAACCCACTAAAGAGGTTGGAAAGGTTGTTGCAACATATATAGGTGGTTTTTTCATGTTGTAGGAGGTATTGGAACTTGGAAGGTGACCATTGGAGTATATTTCTCATGGGGTGTTAAGGAGGTGCAAGGATTTGATAAAGATTGAATTACACAAATCTAACAAACAGACCATATTGGATTAGAATAGTACTTTTTTTGGGCATCCAAAGTTGAAGGTGCATTTTATGGAGGTGTAGTCTAAGTGCTTGGGTGTGAGCCACATCTTATAATTATCTTGGACTTTTGGTGTGTGTTAGTGGTGTTAGTGCATTGTGTTTGATTAAGACTAGCTAGAATATGTTCCATCAAGGCAAAAAGCGCACAAGTTTTAGATGGCTTAACGATTTCACATTGTAAGGTGTGTTATTCCCTAGTTTTTAAGAGACAATTAGAACCATCTTAGAGTGTGATGGGTTGTACCATGGACTTAGGTCCACTTGCATGGGTTGAGGTGTAAAGGTACCCCATGAGTTGAGGAAAATGATTCCAATGCTTACCTATATAGAGTGTTGATGATATAAGATTAATGATTTTTTGTTGGGGAATGGAAGAGGAAGATATGAAAGGAGAAGCACTAAAATTTGTTGTAAATAAATCAAAAGGAAAAATGTCTTCTATTAGCAGGATTTTTCCTGTTGCCTATTCAATAGGACTAAATTTTAGTTGGATCTAGGGAGTTGGCCTCAAAATAAATGATTGGGTACTCTATAAATCCAAGACCTAACATATCCAAGATAGTCCATTAAATAGAATCATCTTGGAAAAAGGTTGCAAAGGCTAAGGTAAAAATATCCATTTTTAATGTGGGTTTTAAACCTTCCATTTGAGAATGCTAAAAAAAAGGTCATTGTCTTGAAAGGAAGTCCTTGATTCTACCAAAACCTAATTCCAATGCTTAATCCATGGTGTGATTATTTCTATTTGAGTTTAGCTTTGAACGTTGAGATCTATCTTTCGGTCCTGTTATCAATTTGTTGTTTCACTTATGCGTTGAGAAGGTATTAAGAGTTATAGAGGATAAGATAGTTATTTTCCAATACCCATCCTTTGAAACCCTGTAAAGAGATAGTGTGCCCCATTTTTTTCATAATATTTCAACCACAAGCTTTTCCTACAAGGATGCACTTGAAGGGAGGGTTTGTAAAAGAAGTGAAAAAAATTAAAATTAAAATTAAAAAAATAAAATAAATAAAAATCATGTTGAGTCAAAGGAGTGGTATAGATTACAGGTGTCTCTAAAGGTCTTGACAAAGGTAAAGGGGAATGGATTTTTCCTCCTATTGTAGTGCCTTCTATTCCACTATTCAAGGTGCTAAAGGGAACTAACTTTAAGGGTCATAGGTGAAAGCTCACAAAGATCTTAAAAATGAGAAGGTCGGTGTGATTTAGCATAAGATTGATTCTTCAATGGTTGACTTTTTGGGTGATATTTCACAATAAATGGAAATAATTGAAGCCCTACTACCTCTAGATTAAGTATATTATGAGAAAATGCTTCCTAAGATTCAAAGAGTCTCTCCATATTTTTCCCATGAGATCCATAGAACCATGTTCAAGTGTCGATAACTCGTGTTAAGATATCATCCTTGATTCAGGGCACATATACCTCTTCAACTCGTGGTGGAGAGTCTAACTAATTAGTAGGAAAGTTTATTCATTTAGAAGGTTGGGATCAATCAAGAATTCTCCCTCTCCACCCAACTCTATGATGAGGAGTTTCCATAATGGATTTATTATTGTAAAAAATTACAAATATTGGATTATCTTGAAGTTTGAGTGCTTGAAGTGATTGCCTCAACCTACAAATCTTTAAAGGAACTATGTGTTTTTCAATTAGACCCTTGTGGTCAAGGAACTGCAAAAGAGTAAGGCTTTATCATTATTTTTAAGGGGTTGGCCTAGCCTCACCTATGTACTAACTTTTTTTTTCAAATGAAAAATGAAACTTTGGTTATTGTTGCAAGAAACTAAATTTCTCTCTTCTCACTTGTTTATAATGTATATTCTTGATCCCAACAAATTGGATCATGTGAAAAGAAACCTCTACTTGAAGGTTGTGGAGAAATTGTTCAATATTGTAAAAGTTTACAACGTTTATCTTTCACTAACCTTCTCATGAACAAGGCCTTTCAAAGTATTCTAAACAAATACCTGGAACAATCAATGCCAATATTATCCCTCTTTATTGACATTCATGGAGGAATGATATTGTTGATAAAAAAAATAGGTCACACTTAGTAAGTATATTTGAGATATCAGAATGGATTGACACTGCGAGCTACCAATGAAATCCTAAGATTATAGAGAAACCAATGACCACTAAAACACTAATGAAGTGATGGGATAACTTCAAAATCATTCAAGCAATTTAGCTAGGGGTGGTACTCCACTTAGAGTTTCAAGTTGGTAGTTTAAGATTCATGGTCCTAATAAGAATATCATATGGAGAGGAATACAAAACCCATTTCTACAAGAATTGGATCCTTGTGCTCTAGGGATCTATGAAGGCAAAACCATCTTCAATGAGGTGGAGATCATACCCAACAACTTGTTCCATGCAATAGGTAAGTTCAAGAATCACTTATTTGGTTAATGTTTCAAATTATTTATGATCTCCTACCTATTGGATTGTTAAGTATATTCTTTCAACCCATTCCCTGACGTGTCCTTTGGTTTGGATGTAGAATTTATCTTGCAATCAATGTATTTTTTGCCAAAATATTTAGAATTTGAAGCATATTCACTACTATCCCAGGATTTGTAATGACGTTATTGCCCCACTCTATAATTATCATTGAGAAGGAGTGCCTCAGGTTCTCCTCCACAATTGTGGTTTCCTTGGAGTTGATTGGTAATAGATATATAACTAAGAATGGAATCTATATACATGCATATGGAGTTACTAAGCCTCATTGTTCCTTACAAGTCATACTTTGGACATGCCCTTTCTAAAATAAATAACGTATCAAACTACTCTATAAGGCCTCAACATTACCATGAATATTAGGATGAATAGATAATGGCCTCTTTATCTTATTTTTTGGGTGCACACACCTTCCATGATTTTGGTTACATCATAATTAAGGTTAGAGGGAAAAAATATTATCATTTAAAGATGGAACCATCCACAATGCATGAACTATTCTTGTATCTATTTAATTTATTTTTTAAGTGCTAATAATATTTCTTACATGAATTTGTTGAAATGTTGACATTACTAGAAATAAATTAGAGAGTTGCAGGAATAACGGCCCAAAAAAAGTAAGGAAATCGCAGAAGAGTAGCAGTTGTAGAGGGATGGCGGGAAGGATCATCTACAACCAAGCAAGAAAAGAGCAAGGAAATCTGAGCAATGGAGAAGGCGGAGATTGTGAGAAGGAATTGGAAATTCAGATTGTCACACAGAGATGAGTCAAAAGGAAGAAAGGAGAACCACAAATGGTTATTTTTGTTATTGATGTGGTTACCATTGTTGTTGCGGAGCTATGAGACTACTTTGCATCTATCATTCCATAAACCCGTGTATTTTTATGTTGAGAAAGAGGCCCTGAGCCTGATGTAAGGTATTTAGCACTCAATTAAATGATGAAGACTGACATTGGGACCATTGTGTGTTATTTGCATGTTATTCTGGCTCTTTAATATTTTTATGTATGCTCATATTTTAAGTAGTCTCTCTATTATATTATATGGCCTGTTGCGATTAGACTTCCTTGTAGAATGATTCAGTGTTCTTCGTTCTCGATTCTCTAATATGATTCTCCCTGATACTAGATCTCAAACCCCATCTAACTAAGGTTGCGACATGCTTCAAATGAGACTCCTTACCCATTCTGGGTAAGGTGAAAATGATCCGGATTTAAACAGGAACGCAAAAAAATACAGAGATAACCATATACACAAATATGTAGCGGAAATAATACTTCATTTCATTAATGGAAAATACTGAAATATGCTTACAACCAGAAATGGAAATAAACCAGCTAGGGCGATTGTAGCTTAT
>APFE031438099.1:0-36287 GCA_000404065.3 Pinus taeda
TAAATTGCCTGAAGTGGCCGCGTTGGCTCAAGCCGTGGACTGTTTCCCTCTTTGAGGGTTTTAACCACGTCAAAAACACTGGTGTATTGATCTGTGACCTGTTTGTGAGCGGTGTCCTTTGGTGTTGGTGTTTTTGACTTGTTCGAGTAGTTTTTCTTGGTGAACTTTGAGGCACGAAATTTGTTTGCCTTTGCTGCAAATGACTTCTTCAAGCTCTTTTTGCTTCTTTGATATCGTTTTTTGTTATCTTGAAACATCAAGTCTGAGATATCATTAAGGTATTCTAATGAAGATTTTATTGATTTTGATTTACTGTTATGTCTCGAAACATGACCATCTTCCCTTTATAAGGAAACGTCAAAACTTGTTTCTTTATGTTTAACATGAATGCACCCAAATCCTTAAACCAGGGTTGACCAAGTATGATGTCAGTGTTTCTATCCGTCCTTACAACATGAAATTGAGATATGTAGTCATAATGACCTATTGTCACTTGTAGATCACTAATTTTATACTTGTTTTGGTCAAAAATATTTTTTTTACACCAATGCTTAGCTTTGGAATTAATAGTTGATTTGCCAAGTTGATGTTGATATAATTTTTATCATTGCTTGGGTTGATGGTGAAATTAACTTCTCTTCCTTGGATACTTCCTTTTAATGTAATTACTCTATGTTTTGTAACTGAAAGACTATTATAGGAAAACCTTTCTTCCTTCGTCATTTTAGAATTGAGCTCCATCATTTTTTTTAAATGATTGATCCCATTTGTTTTGTCGAGATGACTTAAGGTATTATATTTAAAGTTCCTTTGGACTTTGTACTTCAAACCTCCTTTAAAAGTGTTTTTTAATATATATTATAATTCTTCAAAACTCTTTTAATCCAAATTCCTACTATCTTTAATATTTCAAAACTCCCTTGTATTCTTTTTATATAATTCTACTTACGTTTTTTTTTTCTTTTGTATTTTAAAAAGAATATTTAAATATTGTTTCAATTGGCTTCTTTTAAATATATTATTGTCCTTTGTATTTATTTTTTAAATTCACATAGCTCGTAAAACTTTAAATTCAACTTCACTTTAATAAAAACTCATAACTAATATTCCCTTATGTAAACCTTTTTTAATAAACCCCTTTGTACTATATATATATTTCAATAATTTTATGACTTGAACTTTCTTTAAATACCCTCATAATAATAATACTTCTCTTTATATATCTTTATTTATATATTTATTTTATTTATTATTTATTTATTTTATTTATTTTTTATTTTTTCTTTTTGAAAAGTTACAATCCTAGTGAAACATGGCTATTCACCTTTGGCGTATATTATAAAATATATGTTCACTTATGTACTTTTGACTCGGTTAATGTAAAAAGTAAAACTTACCATTCATATGAAGAGATTTTGTATTCTTTTTGTTTTTCTTTTACTTTTAAAATACCACAGGCAATCACCATTGGTTTTTAAAACCACGAGCTTGTAAACCACTTAATGAAGAATCAAAATAATATTATCTACTCTTCACCTAAAAATTATAACTTACCATTCACATAAAGAGATTTTGTATTCCTTTTGTTTTTTTTTTGTTTTTTACTTTTAAAATACCATGGACAATTACCATGGGTTTCTAAAGCCACGGGCTTCTCCACGTAAAAAGTAAAACTTACCATTCACATAAAGAGATTTTGTATTCCTTTTGTTTTTCTTTTACTTTTAAAATACCATGGGCAATTAACATGGGTTTCTATAACCACGGGCTTGTAAACCACTTAATGAAGAATCAAGATAATATTATCTACTCTTCTTTATCTTACGTAAATTTTTAAATATATTTGGAAAGATTCCCTTTTATCTTTATTATGCACTTTTTATCAATAATGTAGAACCTTTTTTATATATATGAATGTTCTTCTTCAAAATTTACATCGGACCATATTTATTTATTTATTTTTAAATCTTTTTTTTTTAAATCTTTATATGTATTTTTTTTTTTGAATTTTTTTTCTTTTTTCTTTTTTAATATATATATATATATATATTTTACTTTTATTTTCTCTCCATATATATTAATATTTTTTTTTGAATGACCAAATGCTTGATAGTGAAATGGAGAAACTCCAAATTCTTGTAGTGAAACGCTTCAACGACAACATTGTTGATGAATTTGACGGTCAAAGACTTGGATCAGAGAAAACGCCTTTGTGCAACAGTTGAGCGACCAGAGGATCAAACAACTCTGATACCAATCTAACGACCAAAAGTTGTATACACAACAAAAATATTTAAAATATTTCGTAAACAAGGACATGCATCGTAGGACAATAATTATAATTATATATTGAATAAAAGAATTGATGTAGGATGAGTACAAATGATAATGAGGGTCCTGTATATATATAGCCAAGGAAGTAACCTTTCACAAACAGGGATGCCTCTAAGACATGCCTTTTCATTATTAACTAACTAACCATGAGTTAATTTACTTTTATTTATTATTATATTTATATTATTATGATTATTATTTATTATCTATTTTTATTTATTTTTACATAATTTATGTTCATAACAGAATACCTCCCGAGTTAAGAGGAAGTGTTGAAATATTTAACTAGGTTCGGTCTTCGTAATGACATGATTTTTTGTATTTGATGTAATAAATTTGTTATTGTTTTCTTGAGGCATGGGTTTCATGCTCAAAAGGAATTTATTTTTAGGTCAAGCTCCCATTGTGAGCTTATAGGGTTTGTCATTGAGTCTACAAGTCATCAAGTTATTGTCATGGATGAAAGACCCATTTGGGCAAGTTAGATATTGTCAAAGAGAAATTATTTGAGTCAAAATTGAGTCAAGGAACCCTCTAAGACCAAGTCAAAAAGCTTGCAACAAGTCACTCTTCCATCATGACAAGTTGGCCTAGAAGTTGGAACAAGTCGACTTATTTTGAAGGGACCATAAGACTATATAAAGAAGTCTAGTCGATCGCCTCGAGGAGTATACTATACACACAACAATCTCGACTAAGAGTACTACAATCAACTGAGAAGAGTAAGATGAGTGGAGAGGAAGAGACATATTTTCAGAGTTGTTGTTTGGGCTAGAACCTTCACATGTGCAGGCTATAGCTAGGGAATCAATTGCAGAGAGGAGATCAAATTACAGTCATCCAAGAAGAAGCTGAGGTCAGTGCCAAATCTGTCAAATAAAAGACCAAAGTCTAGAAGAGTAGAAGTTGAGTCAAGTGAAGGAAAAAGGGTTAAAACTAGCCTAACTACCTCACACGTGCGAAAAGTGTAGAGATCTACATAAGGCCAAAAATTGCAGGAAGTAAAATTGACTATTATTGCAGGACCAAAGTCAAGAAGAAGAAGAAGTTGCAATAGCTTGAAGTCAAGATTCATATTGTTTGAATTGACAATTAAAAGGCATTATTTGACCTGGTCTTGGAGGAGTTTTGGTCAAGGGTCTAGGTCTTGGAATTCATCAATTCAAGATTCTATATGAAGAATATTTCACATGGGTTTTCCTCTTAGATTGGAGAGGTTTTGGACCTAGTTGGTCACCTATATCTTGTGTTCTTTGTCTTATTGTTTTTTATAGTTTGGTAGTTGTTTGATGAAAGAGAACAATAATAATAATCAAATATAATAAGAAGCTAATCAAGAAAATTAAAAATGCGCCACACACAATTATCATACAAGAGAAATCACCTTTAGTTGTTGCCCCTGAATTTCTCAACAGTTGAAACTTCAAATATTACATCTAAGTTAATCAAATTTGATTTGGACTAATTATCAATCATCTTTTGTAGGAGTGATAGAAAAAGAAAGTTTGATGAAGTGAAGCATCAAATGTGTCACTGTAACAAAAAAGAAAAGAATATGGAAAAGGCAAAGAACTTAGATAAAATAACAGGTTAGTAATTGCAATAAGAAGTAATAATAATCATATTTCTAAAGGAAAAATGAGTTATTATTATGTCTAGTATCATCTTTATGCGAGTGCCTTTTTCCAAGAAGACCTCACGGGGAAATCCATAAACATTTCTTCACTTTTCATGGATGGTACTAAATGCAAACTGTTGGGCCTCAAAATAGTCCTTCTTTTCACTCCATTATTCACTTATATCTTAACATTTTACCTTCATGTCACCTCCATTCCACCTCCATATCATTATGTTTACCTCATTTGGGTCATAACTATGCTTTTCCAAAGTTTATTAAATTCTTAACATTTTTAAGTGAATTTATGGCTAAAACTTAGAAAATAATATGCTTATACTTATACCTAACAATTAGAATGAGTTTGTTGACATGTGTAGGTACAAAGGAAGCTTCCAAGGCATCCTTATGTGGCACTCTATGTTCAAATTCGAATTTGAGAAGATCATGAACCTCATGGAGAAGATCATGGACCTCATGGAGGAGATCATGGAGGATAGGGTTATGTGTCACCATTGGTTGAGAAATATGTAGGTCAAAGGAGGGAATAGTGGGTCTACATTTATGAGGTGGTTATCATAGTTTTTGTATAAATAGGAGCACCTCCTCCATTCCAAAGGGGAGGACTCTTGGAGCATGTATCCAACTTATGATGGAATAGAATAAAGCTTCATTTTACATCAATTTCCATTATATAGTTTTAGATATGAATTGTGTTAATGTAGTATATGAATTTATGGAATAGCTTGTCACTTTGTTCTTAGGAGGATTGAGCTCACTCTAAAAGGATCAAAGGAACATTTTATTTCATAATAGATCTTATTTCATTGCTTAGATGTTTGAGGATTTGTTTGTGATTGATGAATGGGTTTTAAATTAAAATATTATCAGCATATGAGGGAACAACCAAGGGTCTAAGTTAGGCTATCCCTCTATTTGATTTGCATGATAATTGAAATTCATTCTTTTTCCCTTAAGTTTCAAGTTATTTCATTTCTTATGCTTATGGATGAATCTTAGTTTAGTTTGGATCAGTATATGAGGGGACAATCAAGGGACTAAGTTAGTCTTTCTCTCTATTTGAATCTGAACAACAATTAAATTCATTCTCTTGTCTTTATTTCAAGTTTCTAGTTTTATGTAATTAATGATTTCTTTTCAATCTATAATACTGTAGGGAAGGACAACCAGGACCTCCTCAATTAGGAGCCTCTTCCCTTGCATATTATATTGAATCATAAATCATTTAGTTAAACATAGAGTTAGTTGCCTACTCCTGCATATATTTTGCTGGCATCATCACAAGCTTACGAGTTTCCCTGGTTGATAATTTAATGAAAGCAATTAAATTGCCCAACACCGAGAACAGCACTCGGGGAGATTACTCACGTGTATGATAGGGTAGTCAGGTAGTAAGGCTAAGGGTACAGTTGATCCTCCTTGGTTAGTGCCCTGAAAGATTGGGTCGAGCACTACTATTGGAACCTTATGTATATTGCGATCTGTAGCACCTGACACTCCTTGATACCATAGTTCCCTTGTCTCTCTCAAGATAAGATCTCATAGGTTGGGTTTTGTTGCAGCCACAACAATCAGATCCGCCATTCAAATCTAGCAGGTTGGGTTTTGTCACAATCGCAACAATCAGGTCCACCATTCAAATATAGTAGTAGGGGTTCGATCACTACCACATTCCTACTCATACTCTGCAGTTGAGGGTTTCACCGACGAATCTGACTATTTGTGTGGCTCCTATACCTGGGCGTGATTCTAGCAGGACATTGGGCAGAATTAACTTTTCTGGGAATTAGTTACTGCAATATTCCTAATCAAGGAGTAAAACTCCTTTCGAAGTGTAAAAAAAAAATGTTTTAGACCCTCCAGGGACACTTATAGGAGACTTAGCCCATAAGAATTAGGTCGATGGGCTGAGCAAGGTGGTACCATTCACTTGTTAGCGTCAAAATTTTCGCTGGTCCCAATTTTTTTTCCTTTTTTTCACAGTAACGATAAGTGCACCAGATCTGTGCATGGTACAAACCAGAGCTCAAGTTATCGCCCTTGAACAAATGTTGGAGGCATTAATGAAAAAGATCCAGTCCTTAAATGACACAATCACAAAGGGCAAGTCAGGGGAACAATCGGAGGCATATGATTTTATTGAAAACCTTGAGGGTGAATCTAGCCATTCTCTTCACTTTTTTGGAAACCACCAACAGTCCTAGTCTCGACCACCCAAGCTGGACATGTATAAATTTTATGGCTCTCATCCTACCATATGGCTATCACAAATGGAGCAATATTTCACATTGAATCACATCAGAGATTATGCGACTAAGCTAAGTGTGGGAATCCTATACTTGGACCAAGAAAGATGGCAATGGTGGCAGTGGCATCAACGCTACTATGCAAGGCCAATGACTTGGCAGATATTCTCAAAAGCCCTTTCTGGTCGCTTTAACCATGAATCTAACTTTTTAGGTCGTCTTACTAAGCTCCGACAAGAAAACACAGTGCAAGAATATATTAAAGCCTTTGAAGCATTAGCCTTCCGTACAAGAGGTCTAGTAGATGAATTCTACGTTGAATGTTTTATCAGTGGTCTCAAAGACGCCATACAAGCCCACGTCTAAATGCACCACACAATCTCATGGCTGGCAACATGCAAGACAACTCGTGAAGTAAAACACATGTTAGTGGCCCAGTTGACTCGTCCAAATTTCATAGCCAAGGGACGCCCCACCTGGGCTTCGAGCACTGCCCAAACACTTAAGGTTCAAAAGGTGTCACTAGTGGAAATGGCGGAAAGAAGAAAGCAAGGATTATGTTACCACTGTGATGAGAAATACTCCCCGAGGCATAAATGCAAGGAACCCAAATTCTTTCAAATTGATGCTACTGATCACAGTTCATCCGAGGAAGCCCCACCATTTGAAGGACCTAAGGAGGAAGATGAGGACAACTAGCTAGACAATGAGCTCCTAGCTACACCAGAAGAACCAGTTATCTACTTCCTGCTTTGGCAGAAATTACTTCTCCCCAAACTCTCAAAATCGGAGGTTTTATCAAGCATTGCCCTGTAGTAATCTTGATTGATAGTGGTAGTACGCATAACTTTATCCATCAAAGAGTTGTCGAAGCAGTGCATTGTTTTGTCAGAGCAATCTCTAATTCCCAGTTCGAGATTGCTGATGGGGGGACAATGAAATGTGAAGGTCGTTGTGAAAATGTCAAACTTCAAATGGGGGAGTATCACCTAAAGACCCACATGTTTGCCATCAACATGGGTGGGTGTCACATTGTCTTGGGTGCTGAATGGCTCCGTACACTCAGCCCAATCACAATGGATTTCCAGGAGTTATATATGAGCTTTAAGCAGAATGACCACATGCATACCCTTCACAGACTCCAGGCAGGTGCTCCTTCTATCATTAGTTCGCATAGGATGGAAAAGTTGTTAAAAAAGGGTCGCCATGGAGTTATAGCCCAATTTAATGCCATCCAAGCCTTCGAGCCCACTTCTCTTCATATTCATCCTAAGATGCAACGGGTCTTAAACAACCATGTGTAGGTCTTTGATAAGCCTCATGAGCTTCCACCCTCGAGAGGGGAACATGATCATAGCATTACTTTGGTCCCAGGAGCATAACCACCAAATGTGCGCCCATATAGATATACTTTCACCCAAAAGAATGAAATTGAAAAAATCATCAAGGAACTCTTGGAAGCCAATGTCATTCGTCCTAGCATTAGTCCTTATTCATCGCCTGTGGTCATGGTGCTCATGAAAGATGGGGAATGGCGTATGTGTCTAGACTTCAGGGCCCTCAACAAACTGACGGTCAAAGATAAATTTCTCATCCCGATTGTTGATGATTTGCTGGATGAACTTAATGGGGCTCAATTATTTACTAAGCTTGACCTTTGCTCGGGCTATCGCCAAATTCACGTGAAAGAAGTAGACATTCCAAAGACTGCTTTCTGAACTCATGAAGGCCATTATGAATTCCTGGTCATGCCATTTGGTCTCTGTAATTCCCCGTCCACTTTTCAGAGCCTCATGAATCACTTGTTCAAACCATATCTCAGAAAATTTGTCCTTTTTTTCTTTGATGACATCCTCATCTACAACCTCACCTAGGAAAAACATCTTCAGCATGTAGATCTGCTCTTGCAACTGCTCCGGAAGCATAAATTATTTGTCAAATTGTCCAAGTGCTCTTTTGGAATGAAAGAAGTCGAGTATTTGGGCCACATTGTGGGGTGTGAAGGTGTCAGGGTGGATCCCAAAAAGATCAAGGCAATGCAGGATTGGCCTCAACCAAAGACCTTGAAGAGTTTGAGAGGATTTTTGGGTCTCACTAGCTACTATCGCAAATTTGTCCGCAATTATGGTCTCATTACTAGACCCCTCACTCACCTTCTCAAGAAAAATTCATTCCTCTAGAATGATGAAGCGCAATAGGCATTTATAGCTCTCAAACATGCCATGTGTTCCACTCTCGTATTGGCACTACCCGACTTCACCAAATCTTTTGTGATTGAATGTGATGCTTCAGGTACGAGTATTGGAGTTGTCTTAATGCAAGAAGGTACTAGCCAACAACTAAGTGGGACAAATCTGGTACAATCTACCTATGAGAAGGAGATGATGGCCATCTTACATCTAGTGGATACCTGGTGACCATACTTATTGGGGCGGCGTTTCCAAATCCGCACAGACCATCAAAGCCTTAAATATTTTTTGGAGCAATGCCTATCCTCGCCACAACAAAATAAATGGCTAGCCAAAATGTTGGGATATGATTATGAGATAAATTACAAGAAAGGGCGCGAAAATGTCGTATCGAATGCTTTATCGTGCAAATTTGAGGAGGAAATCACCTTGCTAGCAATCTCTCTTCCCATTCTAGAGTGGATTGAAGAGGCTCGCAAGGAATGGTTTTTACATCCTTCACTCTTCCAACTCATTAATAAATTGCAGGCAGATCCAAATTCCACAGTGGGCTACTCTTGGCAGGATGAGATTCTTCGCTACAAGGAAAAAGCAGTGATAACACCAACATCCACCCTCAAAAGTCACATTTTGGCAGAGTTACACTTATTTGCCACTGCAAGCCATTCAGGCTTTCAGAAGACTTATGCTCGAACTTGACGTTCATTCTTTTGGACATGCATCAAAAATGATATTCTTACTTTTGTAGCTGAGTGTGATGTGTGTCAGCGCAACAAAGGAGAACTAGCCAAATCCCCAAGCACCTTACAGCCATTGCCCATTCCTGCCTCAATCTGGACGGAGGTTTCTATGGATTTCATTACTGGTATTCTGAGGTCAAGCAACAAGTCAGTCATCATGGTGGTTGGAGACAGACTTTCTAAGTATGCTCATTTTTTCACCCTACTGCACCCTTTTACACCCACTTTGGTGGCTCAATATTTCATGGACCAGATCTTCGAATTGCATGGCATGCCCACTTCCATTGTGTCTGATCGTGACCCAATATTTACCAGTAACTTTTGGCAGGAACTCTTCAGGCTACAAGGTACCCAACTACAACTCAGTACTTCCTATCATCCCCAAACCGATGGTCAAACTAAAGCAGTCAACAAATTTCTAGAGACCTACCTCAGGTGTTTCAGTTCAGAAAAGCAACATCTATGGGTACAGTGGTTACCTCTAGCCGAATGGTGGTATAATACTAACTATCATGCCACTACCAAGATGACTCCATATGAAGCAGTTTATGGTCAACTCCCCCCTTCACCTACTTCTTATATCCAAGGATGCTCAAAGGTACAAGCAGTGGATCAACTCCTATAGAACTGTGCAACCATGCTTTCCCACCTCAAAGAGAATCTCCATCAATCTCAAAATCACATGAAGCAACAGGTAGACTAACATCATTCAAAGCGCAAATTTCAAGAAGGGGATCAGTTATTATTGAGGTTGCAACCATATAAGCAAACATCACTCAAAGACAAGGGTTGTCAAAAATTATCTCCAAAATTCTACGAACCGTATCAAATACTTCATCGCATCGGAGAAGTAGCCTACAAGCTAGCCTTGACACCTACTGCAAAAATCCATCCCATCTTCCATGTCTCATGCCTCAAGAAAGTGGTTGGGAACAATTGCAGAATTCAAACCAGTCTACCGAAATTGGATGAAGAAGGTTCAATCTGGCTCCAACCTGAACAGGTTCTTGACACGCAAGAACGACACCTGTGCGACCGCACGATCAAGGAAGTCCTCGTCAAGTGGAAAGACACCTCTCCAGAAGAGGCAACCTAGGAACCAGCTACTATTCTTCAGCACTTTCGGCAGCTTCAGCCTTGAGGACAAGGTTATTTTTATGGGGGAGGGCATGTTAGGGTCCAACCCTAACCCCCTTATTTATGTAATAGGGTCGAGTCATAGTTATAGTTAGTTAAAGAGTCAATAAAGCCCATATTAATAATTGTAAGTGGTTGACCCGCATTTAGAGAAGGGACCACAGTTAGTTGTAAATGGGCCATGGTATTAGATAGATGGTATTAATAAGAACCATGGTACTGACCCATGGTATTGCATGTATGAATCCTATATAAAGGATAGAGAATCCCCTTAAGGAGCATCGTGTCTTATTTTGTAATCAAGCCCAGCTCTATTGGAGGTTGTCCCCTCGAAGAGGCAAGTGAACATTGCTTTCCTTTCTAAATAATAAAATACATGTTGTTATTTCTTATTGTTCTGTGTTCTAGGTATATTTCTTCTCATATTTGGTATTCTGGTATCTTCTTGCAGGTCAAGAGCATAACATGGAGAGAGTTCTAAACCTCCACATGAAGAAGGAAGCTCGAAGGACAAAAAATATGAGAAAAAGCATTCCAAAGGAAATGGAGGAAAGCCACCTCCATCTCCACCATCCTCATCATCTCCATCATCTCACACAGCATCATCTTCCACCACCACCACTGAAACTGCCCATACTCATTCCAAAACCCCAAAAGAAAGACTCCATTACTGAAATTGGACATAAAATTCGAACTTCCCATGTACAATGGAGAGGTGAATGCAGAAAATTTGGACAATTGGATTCGATAGTTGGAGGTATACTGTAGAATTCAGAACCTTCAAGAAGATAACATAAAGATCCAGTTTGCTTCACTGAGGCTAGAACAAGTTGCACTAGTTTGGTGGGAAGAAAAGACTCAAGAGGAAATGAGAATCCATGGTAAGATATCGATCACTTGGGTTGAATTTGTTTCCGCAATTAAAATATAGTTTTATCCTTTAGCCTATATGAAAAAAGCCATTATGAGTTGGAAGAATTTTAGGTAGCTTAAAGACCAAACAATCCAAGATTATACATAGGAGTTTAGGAAAAGGGCTTTGTTATTAGGAGTGAATTTGAATTCCCAAGATAAATTTCTGAAATATATTGGGGGTCTACATTCCTATCTTAAACACACTATTCTTATATTCAATCCAACTAATTTGGATGAAGTATGTGTGCAAGCCACACATCTTGAATCTAGAGGAAAGAACGCATATAAAGAGAGTAGTAATAAAAAACCACTTAAGGGTAAGGAGAAAGAGAAAGGAGGAAAATGGAAAGGGAAGAAAATGAAAGTGTGAAGAAAGAGGGGGGGGGGAGGGGGGAGGCCACATGTAAACATTGTTCAAAAGATGGACATAATTAGGATCATTGCTAGAAACTCCATCCAGAAATGAGACCAAATAATTTCAACAATAAAGTGAAACAAAAAACCATTGTTATCACTCAAGAATATAATCAGGTGAAGAAAACAAAATCATTGTCATGGGAATCAAAGGAAAACAAGATATTGCAAGCACTAGTTCACAAAACTATAACACTACTAATCCAGATGAAAAGAGATGAATTGAGTTATTTCATGTTAGGGTCATATCTAAACACACCAAGATTGACACACTGTTCGATAGTGGGTCACAAGCGAATCTAATCTCTGAAGACTTAGTCAATAGATTGAATCTTGAAATTGTACCTCACCATAAACCATACCCTTTGGGATGGATAACAAGAGACACCAATTTACAGGTTACAAAAAAATGTTTGCTTAAGTTTTCAATCACTGCAAATTTTGTTAATGAAGTAGAGTTAGATGTGGTATTGCTTGATATTTCATGTGTGGTGTTGGGTAGTCCATATTTGTATGATCGGAAAGAAGTCTTTTACTGCCATGAAAACAAGTATCACTTGTTCAATGATGGTGTGGAGTACATAATGAGAGCCCATCTCAAAAAGTTAGACATATCAGTTGTTAATGCAAGGCAAGCAAAAAATACTAGAGAATTCAAGTAAAAGTTTAGTAGCCAAATGATGATATTGTTTATGAAAATGTTCTTGCATGTAATGAAAATTTCAATTCTGATTTGGTTGGTTCAGTTCATCAAAGTGATGGAGTATTTTAAGTTGTGAAAGAATCGTCCTTCAAGAAGAAAGAAATTTCACATGAAATACCTTTGCAACAAGAGGTTTATATTTGTGATGTTAGCATGCAAGGGTTAACAAAATTGCAAAGTGTAGAGACACCAATGCAATGCAAAAGTTTGTTGAACAATGGCCTCATTCAATCATCCCTTACACCATGTCGTGCACCGATGGTTATGGTGCCAAAAGGGAATGGTAAGCATTTCAAGAAGGAGGACAAAAGGAGTAGTTTTCGTTAAAGAAAAGTTGTAAAAAGAGGTCAGTGCAAGAATGTACATAACAACAAACAAGAATGTTTGTATGGATTTTAATTTTGTATGTTCTTTGTAGCACTTATATTACATACATGTATTTGAATTATGGAAAAAAAGAGTCTTTTCTTGAAGAAACTGTCCACTTGGGTGACATAAACATGTTTAGAAAGTTTTCTTATGTAAATGTTGTCTATGAAGGAAAATTGTTTGGTGTTTTGAAGATATCAAAGTACAAGTTGGGTTTCACTTCTTTGATGCATTTGTGCCATGATATTGCATGCAAGCCTCTCCAATTTGGATGCCATTGTTGATTGGTCAGCGCCCAAGATCATCATTTTGATAAGAGGTTTGTTGGGGGTAGCCCAATTTTGGACGAGAGTTGTTGTTGACATTTCTTCTTTCGAAGCTCCTTGGTATGCATTATCATGTGTGTGCAAATTTTTTCAGTGGGGAGGAAAATAGAAAGAGGCATGTGTTGCTTCAAACCAAAAGATCATTTCAATTCTTTTTTATGCTCTTTCAAACTTGAAAGGTTCATTTGAGTTTCAGGTTTATGAAAACAACTTCACCATCTTATTTCATTAAGAAGATTTTCATGGTTTAAAGATTAAGTTGCAGTGATCCATGCACTTTCATTGGATGGATACTTCAAAATTTTCTCATGGTTCAAAAAGGTATAAGAAGCAAGTTCATTGTTATGCCTTTTAGGCCTATTGGTTATTTAATTGTTGTATTCAAGCGTCATTATGTTTTGCATGAAAGTTATGTTCAGAAAAAATCATACTTTCAAGATGTACAATCAGGCTTGAGCCATGTAAACCAAGTAGTGAAATTTGTCATTCATTTTCATTATATTTTGTTATGTCATCTTGGTAAGAAAGATGTTTCTTTTGATGGTGACATGGACAAAATCATGAATTTCTATGAACGACTAAAAATGGTGCAACAAACAATGCAAGATCAGCTTGAAAAGGGCAAAGACAAGTACATGTATTATTTCAATCACAAGTTTCAAGTCGATGGTGTAAGCTGGTGTCAGTGTTGCAAAAAGAGGCTTCAAGTTGTTGAACAAAGAGAGAATGTTCAGATTTCACATCCTGAATGCATTCTTATAGAATTTTTGAATCAGTTTCAACAAGATGCCATCCGTGCAAAAGAATGGGGTCCTCAAGCCAAGTGAATGTTGATTTCCTTAGAGAGGAGCTCAAGGAAACAAATTCGTTAAAATCCAATTGGATCAACCTTGGAAAGGTGAGGGGATTGTACCCTCATATACTTGTCAGATAATAGTATCTTTTGGGGTCCAAAAGGCTTCTAGTGGGTAGGAATGATAAGGTGCTTAGTATTTATCTCAAAAATCAAAATTCCCAGATTGGCTCGAAACTTGTACAAGTGTGTCTATCTTGTCAAGACGATCATAATGCAATTTGTTTCACTGAAAACTGAGTCCGGATGAAGTAGAAGAGGCCTGTTGTTTGTTTTCCTAAACGGTTAAAAAAATTGCAGAACAAGATAGAATAATGACATGGCAGTGCAGTCAGTGTGATGGGAATTTTCTTCAGTTTTTTCCCAATGAGGTTGTGACAAGTGTCACTTTAGGATTCGAGAGTTTGGTTGTGTGAAGGTGAAATTGTCTAATGTCATCCAAGGTGGAATTATTGGTTCATGGTAAATATTATGCGAATTGTATTTTTTAGAAATATTATATATATATATATATATAAATATATATATAATATATATATATATATATATATATCTACAAATAATCACACATAATTCTGAACCATATAGTTTTGCACTATATACAAATCGACATTAATACAAACTTCTGAACTGTATCAAAGTTAGTGAATATTTGAATGGCGCATTGTAAATATTTTATGATATGGTACAGTCTGAAATATATACAAAGGGAAATGTTTTATATGGGGCAGAAAAACATATGAAGGGACGGTTGGAGGCCGACTTGAACTCGTGACCTGCCCCTCCCAACTCCATCACAAAACCATTGAACCAACGGCATAACTTGTTAAAGGATGGCCCATAATCTTTATTTAAACTTATGTGAATGCCAATAACAGGAGAATAAGGAGCTAGCCATGTGGGCTAGCCCCCTCACCATATGACCTCACTGTATAACCAATGGCCAGTGCTAATAGGATAAGCGTGATTAGCGCCACTAATATGGGCTTAGCCCTAATTAATCAATTTTTAATGTTGGCGACAGTTTTGGAGGTACGCCTAATTCGGTGGAATTGCCAACTTTGGCGATGCTAACTGGAGTCTTCTCCTATTTTAGAAAGGTTCCCTAGGGAAAAATTGAATGAAGCATATCTTGAGCAGTTTTTGACCAAATTGAGCTCAAAAAGAGGTATTCGTGGCTAATTTGTAAATTCTGAAGACATTGGTATAGGTTTTAGAGGCAATAGAAGACTTCTACAGGTTATTTTTCCACAAGGAAGTTCAGGGAAGCCTAGGGCCAAATAGGGAAGGAGGTCATGCCTAGATCAGCCAGAGTCATTTTTCAGAGATCTAATAGTTGTTTCTAAGTAATTGGGACATTCTGAACACATTGGTGCAGGTATCATGAGCCATAGATCTTTGCAAACAACATTTTTTCCACATTTAGATAATATAGAGGCCCAAGCCATGGAATCTGGACCAAGGAGATGTAGCCGAGGGGTGAACTCCTTCACCAAAACACTGTGCTAATGTGTCTCTTTGATGTTTTTCTGCATTGTATATGTTTGTTGTTCAATATTTTCTTCTGAAGCTATTTTTTTCATGAATGTCTTTTAAAACTTAAGGATAATTACTCGTTTGTATGCACAAACATCTAATGAAACCTCATCACAAGGAGCAATAAGCATGCACATAATTATAAATATGTAATTTTTATTAGCACAGAAAAACAAATCATACAAAAATAGATCAAGTTGGTATGAGAGCAAGGTTGAATTGCTTGATTGTTTGAGTTTGTGTAAATAGGATTTTAATGGTTGAAAAATTGTGATGCTTACGAGGATAAAGTTACAGAAAGGAGAAGGGAAGCTATTGGTTGCAACTCCTGAGGTAATGCCGAGAACAAGGAGAGCCACAAGGCCACAATCTCCACCATCCAAAGTTCCAATTCCAGTTGCACTTGAAACTCCTCAAGTTTTGTCTTCAACTGAGATTGAAGAGGTACAATCAGTACCAATTTCTGAGCTTGAACCCATAACCATTATATCTAGAAAAAGAGAGTCTGAAGGTCCCTCTTCAGAAGAGGAAGAATTCAAGAAATCTTTCTATACTTTGACTGAGATGGTTGAAGTCCTCTATGAAGAGGGCAACACTAAGATGGTTGCAGAGAGTTCTAAACCTCCACATGGAGAAGTAAGGTCAAAGGACAAAAAATATGAGAAGAAGGATTCCAAAGGAAATGGTGGAAATCCACCTCCATCTCCACCATCCTCATCATCTCCACAATATCACACAGAATCATCTTCCACCACCACCACTGAAACTGCCCATACTCATTCCAAAACCTCAAATAAAAGACTTCATTACTGAAATTGGACATAAAATTTGAACTTCCCGTGTACAATGGAGAGGTGAATGCATAAAAGTTGGACAATTGGATTCGACAATTGGAGGTATACTACAGAATTCAAAACCTTCAAGAAGATGGCATAAAGATCTAGTTGGCTTCACTGAGGCTAGAAGGAGCTGCACTAGTTTGGTGGGAAGCAAAGACTCAAGAGGAAATGAGAATCCATGGTAAGATATCCATCACTTGGGTTGAATTTGTTTCTACAATTAAAAGACAGTATTATCCTTTACTCTATGTGCAAAAAGCCATTATGTGCTGGCAGAATTTTAGGCAGATTAAAGGCCAAACAGTCCAATATTATACACATGATTTTAGGAAAATGGCTTTGTTATTAGGAATGAATTTGAATTCCCAAGATACACTGCTGAAATATATTGGGGGTTTACATTCCTATCTTAAACACACTGTTTTTATGTTCAATCCAACTAATTTGGATGAAGTATGTGTGCAAGCCACACATCTTGAATCTAGAGGAAATAACACTTATGAAGAGAGTAGTAATAAAAAACCACCTAAGGGTAAGGAGAAAAAGAAAGGAGGAAAATGGAAAGGGAAGATAAATGCAAGTGTGAAGAAAGAAGGGGAGAAAGTTATATGTAAACATTGTTCAAAAGAGGGACATAATGAGGATCATTGCTAGAAAATCCATCCAAAAATGAGACCAAATAATTTCAACAATAAAGGGAAACAGAAAACCACTTCTATCACTCAAGAAGGTTTAGGTTTCGAATCAGGTGTTGAAAACAAAATCATTGTCATGGGAATCAAAGGAAAACAAGATATTGCAAGCACTAATTCACAAAACTGTAACACTACTACTACTCTAAACGAAAAGAGATGAATTAAGTTATTTCATGTTAGGGTCATATCTAAACACACCAAGATTGACACACTCTTTGATAGTGGGTCACGAGCGAATCTAATCTCTGAAGACTTGGTCAACAGATTGAATCTTGAAACTGTACCTCATCATAAACCATACCCATTGGGATGGATAACAAGAGACACCAGTTTATAGGTTACAAGAAAATGTTTGTTTAAGTTTGCAATCACTGCAAACTTTGTTGACGAAGTAGAGTTAGATGTGGTACCGCTTGATATTTCAGGTGTGGTGTTGGGTAGTCTATATTTGTATGACCAAAAAGAAATCTTTTACCACCATGAAAATAAGTATCACTTTTTCAAGGATGGTGTGGAGTACATAGTGAAAGCCCATCGCAAAAAGTTAAACACATCAATTGTTAATGCAAGGCGGGCAAAAAGACTAGAGAATTCAAGTAAAAGTTTAGTACTTCTCATGTTCAAGTCAAATGATGATATTGTTTATGAAAATGTTGTTGCATGTTCAATTCTGATTTGGATGGTTTAGTTCATCAAAGTGATGAAGTATTTCAGGTTGTGAAATAATCATCCTTCAAGAAGAAAGAAACTTCACATGAAATATCTTTGCAGCAAGAGGTTTCTCTTTGTGATGTTAGCATGCAAGGGTTAACAAAATTGCAAAGTGTAGAGACACCAATGCAATGCAAAATTTTGTTGAACAATGGGCTCATTCAATCATCCCTTACTCCATGTTGTGCACCGAGGGTTATGGTGCCAAAAAGGAATGGTAAGCATTTCAAGAAAGATGACAAAAGGAGTAGTTTTCGCTAAAGCAAAGTTGTAAAAAGAGGCTAGTGCAAGAATATACATAACACCAAATAGCAATGGTTTGTATGGATTTTAATGTTGTATGTTCTTTGTAGCACTTCTATTACATACATGTATTTGAATTATGGCAAAAAAGAGTCATTTCTTGAAGAAATTGTCCACTTGGGTGACATAAACATGTTTAGAAAGGTTTTTTATGCACATGTCATCTATGAAGGAAAATTGTTTGGTGTTTTGAAGATATCAAAGTACAAGTTGGGTTTCACTTCTTTGATGCATTTGGGCCATGATATTGGAGGAGGTAAGTTGAAGGCAAGCCTCTCCAAGTTGGATGCCATTGTTGATTGGTCAACGCCCAAGATCGTCATTTTGATAAGAGGTTTGTTTGGAGCAGCCCAATGTTGGAGGAGAGTTTTTGTTGACATTTCTTCTTTCGAAGCTACTTGGCATGCATTGTCATATGTGTGCAAAGTCTTCCAGTGGAGAGGAAAATATAAAGAGGCATGTGTTGCTTCAAACCAAAAGATCAGTTCAATTCTTTTTTATGCTCTTTTAAACTTGAAAGGTTCATTTGAGCTTCAGGTTTATGCAAACAACTTCACCATCTTCTTTCATTCAGAAGATTTCCATGGTGTAAATATTAAGTTGCAGCGATCCATGCACTTTCATTGGATGGATACTTGTCAAAAATTTCACTTGGTTGAAAGGTACAAAAGAGGTATAAGTAACATGTTCATTGTTATGCCTTTTAGGACTATTGGTTATGTACTTGTTGTATTCAGGTGTCATTGTGTTTTACGTGAAAGTTATGCTTAGAAAAATTCATACTTTCAAGATGTAAAATCGGGCTTGATTCATGTAAACCAAGTAGTGAAATTTGTCATCCATTTTCATTATATTTTGTTATGTCATCTTGGTAAGAAATATGTTGTTTTTTATGGTGACATGCACAAAACCATGAGTTTCTATGAACGACTGGAAATGGTGAAACAAACAATGCAAGATCAACTTGAAAAGGGCAAAGACAAGTATAGATATTATGTCAATCACAAGTTTCAAGCCGACAGTGCAAGTTGGTGTCAGTTTTGCAAAAAGAGGCTTCAAGTTGTTGAACAAGGAGAGAATGTTCAGATTTCACATTCTGAATGCATTCCTATAGAATTTTTCAATTAGTTTCAACAAGACGCCATCCGTGACAAAATAAGGGGGTCCTTAAGGTAAGTGAATGTTGATTTTCTTAGATAGGAGCTCAAGGAAACAAATTCGTCAAAATCCAATTGGATCGAGCTTGGAAAGCTGAGCGGGTTGTACCCTCATATACTTGTCAAATAATAGTATCTTTTGGGGTCCAAAAGGGTTCTAGTGGGGAGGAATGATTAGGTGCTCAGTATTTAGCTCAAAAATCAAAGTTCACATATTGGCTCGAAACCTATATGAGTACGTTTGTCTCATCAAGACGTTCACAAGGTAAATCGTTTCACTGAAAACTGACTCTAGATGAAGGAGAAAATGCATGTTGTTCGTTTTCCTAAACAACAAAAAAAATTGCAGAACAAGACAATGATGACATGGCAGTACAATCAGCATGACAGGAATCTTCTTCAATTTTTTCCCAATGAGTCTGTCACAAGTGTCACTTCAGGATTCGCCAGTTTGGTTGTGTGAAGGTGAAATTGCCCAATGTCCTCCAAGTTTGAATTATCGGTTCATGGTGAATATTATGTGAATTGTATTTTTTAGATATATATATATATATATATATATATATATATAATCCCATAATTCTGAACCATATAGTTCCACACTATATACAAATCAACATTAATACAAACTTCTGAACTATATCAAAGTCAGTGAATATTTGAATGGCACATTGTAAATGTTTTATGATATGGTATAGTCTGAAATATATACAAAGGGTAGTGTTTTATATGGGGCGACAAAACATATGAAGGGATGGGTGAAGGTTGAGTTGAATTGTGACCTCCCCCTCCCAAATCCATCGTAGAACCAATGAACCAACGGTGAAACTTATTAAATGATGGCCCATAAATTTTATTTAAACTTATGTGAATGTCGATGGCGGGAGTAGAGGGAGCCAGTCCTGAGGGCCAGTCCCCTCACCATACGACCTCATTGTATAACCGATGGCCAACGCTAAGCGGGTAAGCACAATTAGTGCCACTAATCTGGGCTTAGCCCTAATTAATTGATTGCTAAGGTTGGCGAAAATTTCAGAGGTGCACCAAATTCAGTAGAATTGCCAACTTTGGCGGTGCTAACTGGAGTCTTATCCAGTTTTAGCGGGGTTTCCTAGGGAAAAATTGAATAAAGCATATCTTGAGCAATTTTCGACCAAATTGAGCTCAGAAAGAGGTGTTCCTAGCTAATTTGGACATTCTGAAGACATTGGTATAGGTTGCAGAGGTAATAGAAGACTTCTACATGTTATTTTTTCATAAGGAAGTTCAAGGAAGCTAGGGGCCACCAGGGAAGGAGGTCATGTCAAGATTAGCCAGAGTCAATTTCCAGAGATCTAATAGTTATTTTTGGCTAATTGGGACATTCTGAACACATTGGTGTAGGTATCAGGAGTCATAGAGATTTGTAAACAACATTGTATCCACATTGAGCTAATCATGGAAAATTCTAGGGGCGAATTTTTTCCCTTGGGCTAAATTAAGGGGTTTTATATTTTTATTGGGCGAATATTTTGTATCATAGTACATTGTTACAAATCGCCTCAAATTTATTTTATAAAAAAATTAGGTATGGAAGTTAGCCCACCTTATTTTAAGGGAGAGGGTAAAAAGGGTAAATTTAGCCCTTGAAATTAGGAGTTACAATCTTCCATTTGTCCTCATTTTCAAGAAAATGTATTTATGATAGTTATAAATAAAAATATAAATACAGTGGAGGATTGTAAATATATAAAAGCTCTTTTTGTACTTACCCCAAAGGTATGGTAAATAAATAAAAATACAAATAAACTAGAGGTATGGTAAATAAATAAAACTTCTTTTTATATTTAGTCCTTAACCCTCTTTCTATTTAAGAAGGCTCAAAAGAGGTTTCATTTAAGTGAATCCTAAGGGCCAAATACCATATTTATAAAAGAGATATGGTAAATTAATAAAAATATAAATAAATGAGAGATATGGTAAATAAATAAAACATTTTTTTATATTTATTCCATATGTCACCTTATATTTATGAACACGCAAACTTGTAAATAAAAAAAATATAAATAAAGTGGAGGTATAGTAAATAAATAAAACCTCTTTTTATACTTCAAAGATATGGTAAATAAATAAAAATATAAATAAACTATAGGTATGGTAAATAAATAAAACCTCTTTCTATATTTAGTCCATAACCCTATCTTTCTATTTAAGAAGCCTCAAAAAAGAAGTTTTATTTATTTGAATCCTATGGGCCAAATACCATATTTATAAAAGATGTATGGTAAATTAATAAAAATATAAATAAATGAGAGGTATGGTAAATAAATAAAACATTTTTTATATTTACTCCATAAGCCACAATATATTTACAAACACTCAAAAAATGTGTTATATTTAAGTGAAGCCTATGGGCCAAATTATTATTAATACCATGCAAAAAAAACATTATTAACCCTAATATTATTATTAATAAAAATAAAGTTGGCACATGGTATTGACCCATGGTATTCACATGGAATGCCTCCTATTGAAAGGGGGGAATTAAACTAGCATAGATCCATATTTACTCTGGATCCAAGATTGTGATATGCAAACTAACATAGAAAAAAAAAAAATTTGATCCCTCTCGGGGCTTGGTAGATCAAGAGTGAAAATGGATCTTGTAATTTATTAAACATTTTAACTTGGTTAAAAATAAAAAAAAATAAAAAATCAATTATTAATTTTATTAATTTTTATAAATTACTAACCCTTGGTTTATGATAACCCATGGTAATACAATGGTATTCACGTGAGCATAGACTATTTAAAGGGGAAATTCTATCAGCTTAGATCCATCTTAATTTCGGGTCTACTAAGTGTTAGGAGGGATAAATATTTCATCCCTCTAAGAGTGGTAGATGTGGAGTTAAAATGGATATAGGTTGGTTTGTATGATAATGAAGATATTAAATATACTTAGGAAATTATATTGTAAAAAAAATCTTAAGGTGAATGGTTAAAGCTACATTTAGTCACTTCACAAAATTTAGTAAAAAACACTGGTATCTCCATTAATATTGGTTTTTCTAATTTAACAAAAAAAATTCAAAACAATGAAATCTTAACTCTTTCAGCATCACCCTCATAGGAGAGATAGTCATTGTCCAGATTTCCCACCATTTTTCAAACATTCTCAATATGATATCTTCATGAAAAACTTAAGGTACTGATCTTGGATTAGTTGTTTGAAAAATATGTTGGTTTGTACAACCTTTCATCTTCTCTGCTATTCTTAGTTTGTTGTAATGATATGTAGGGGTTGGGTCACTGCACCATATTGTCCTAAAAGGCAGAGATTGTGCACCAAAAAGGAAATTAATCCACATGTTACAACGTTGTTAAAAATGGTATGAAGGTAGTGAATTATGCTAATAAGAAATTTAGATTGGGAGAACGTAATTAAATTTTGTTATTTAAATTGAAGATTTCCAATTAAAATAATAATAAATCTACATTTATATATTTATATATTGATTGGAAGGCTTCTAACAACGGTCACTTCTTTCCATTAGATCCCCTTCAAGCCTTTGGGATACCTACTACTTCATTATATTATATAGTTATGGCTTGCTACTTGTTGGTGTGTTGGGGTAAACAAACTTGATGTGTTTTTTTTTATCTCGCAGTAGGATTCTATGGAATAAGAAAGAAATTTGATAACTTGGCAAAAGTGGTAGCTTGAAAAAAGTGATAGAGAAAACATTAATCTCTCCTTCTATGACAAACATGGTCACTAAAACTTGCAACATTGTTTGTAGGAAGTGAAAATTATGTTTCTTTTTTCCAAACATGTATTTTAGTATATTACAGTTTAATGAATATGTTTTATTGTTATCATATACGGTTTCATACTTTAACAAGACATTCACCAAGACTTCACAATCTTTTATTATTCAGTGAAAGATTCGTCATGACTTTACAAGATAATATAATCTGGTGAGAGATTCGCCAAAAAATATATATATACATATTATATTAGTGATAAAGTCGCCTCGCATTTTTCCTATGTATCACGGGGATTCGCCCATTTATTATACATATAAATTTAGGGTGGTTCTTAAAATTTTCACTGGAGCTAATACAGAGGCCCAAGCCATGGAAGATGGGCCAAGGAGATGTAGCCCAGAAGGGGTGAACTCCTTCATCAAAACATTGTGTTAATGTGTCTCTTTGATGGTTTATTGCATTGTACATGTTTGTTGTTCGGTATTTGTTTCTAAAGCTATTTTTCTCATGAATGTATTTTAAAACTTAAGGAAATTTACTCATTTGTATGCACAAATAGCTAATGAAACCTCAGCACAAGGAGCAATAAGCATGCACATAATTATAAATCTGTAATTGTTATTAGCACATAAAAACTAATCATACAAAAATAGATCAAGTTGGTATCAAAGCAAGGTTGAATTGCTTGATTGCTTGAGTTTGTGCAATTAGGGTTTTAATGGTTGAAAAATTGTGATGCTTACAAAGTTAAAGTTGTAGAGATTAGCAAAGGAAATTGTTTGCAAAATCAAGGACCAAGGGACCCTTTCTCTCTCCTCTGAAAGGACACATGGAATTAGTTGATTAGCCCTCAGCAGATGACGGTGGTAGATGAAATCAACATGACATGGTTATATAGAGGACATGTGGCAATCAGATTTAACATTATTGAGTGGCTTAATGGCACAAGTCCTAGTGAAACGTGTCACCACTAAGGAGATGCCACATGGGGTTAATGATACAAGCATGATGTCATCCTGAGAGCATATCAGAGGTCAGATATTTCATAACTCCTCTGTAATTGCAATTTGAAAAAGTTATGACACCAAGGAGCTCCAATGTTGATTGGCACTTGGTCATGGAGCCCAAAGAACCAAAGGCATAGAGCAAGGCTTAGCACCTAAGTGTTATGGAGATGCCACATGGGAAGGATATTTCAGAGGTTGGAGTTTTCGTAAATCCTTTGTAATCGATTTTTGAAAAATTTCTGATACAGGGAGCTCCGATGTTGTTGGCACTTGGTCATGGATCCCAAATAACCAACGGCGCAGTGAAGGGCTTAACACTAGAGTGCTATGGAGACGCCACATGAGCATATCAAAGGTTGGATATTTTGTAACTCCTTCGTAATTGCATTTTGAGAAAAGTCACAATACCAGGGAGCTCCGATGTTATTGGAACTTGGTCAAGGAGCCCAAGGAACCAAAGGCGTAGTGAAGGGCTTAGCACCTAAGTGTTATGGAGATGCCACGTGATCATATTGGATGTCGAAGATTTCTTAACACCTTCGTAATTGCATTTTAAGAAAATTCTCGATACCAGGGAGCTCCAACGTTGATTATCATTTGGTCGTGGAGCCCAAAGAACCAAGGGTGTAGAGCAAGAACACAAGGAGATAAGCCCCTGACAAGATCCTGAAGGGCTTAGCACCTAAGTGTTATGCCGTCAATCACAACACCCAGTCCCATGGTGGAAAAGCAATAAGAGGCGAAGCAAAAGGGGCTAAAGGCCAGGATTGAAACTTCAGAATCTCGCATTTTTGTAACATCATCTTAATAAAGTTACGATATGTTGGGCTTCGAAATTGCAACACAAAGGGTTGGTGTTGTACAGGTAATGGAAAATGCATAGATTATTGAGTCAAATGCAACAAGGACCACGATTGCGCAGGATGATTTAAAGGAGTCTATCATGAGTTGAGACAAGCCATCCCTATTCTTGCTTTCGTGCTATGAGAAATTGAATGAAGATTAGAGCCTCAAGTACAAGATATTTGTTCATAAAAAGAAAAAGAGCCTTATTGGAGTGTGCGCGATTGACTGAGGATTTATGTCTCAACATGGGAACACTCAGGTGCCCATCCTCATGTTTAAAGCAACAACAATGAGTGAGAGAGCAGAGCCCATTCTCAACGGTTAATGAGGTTGGAGTGACCATGTATTAGATGCAACAACAAGAAATAGTTCTTAATGCAAAAGTACACTCAGGCAGTGTGAATGGCGAAATGATGGCCAACAGAGTAATGGCTCACAAAGACAACATCAATCATTGTGTTTCAGTGAAACAAAACCCAGGATTTCAGTTGAGCAATTAGGGTAAGCAACATTATGGCCAGTGAGTTGTGTGGAGAGATAGATATGTGTGTGTGTGCTGCTAAGGAGAGGCCAAGTCCACCAGTGCTGCAGTGAGAGGCTAAGAGTGCCTATGCAGAGGAAAGAGACCCCAAGAGAGCCTATGCTATTGTGTGAGAGGCCGATTGTGTCTAAGGCTGAGTGAGCTCGTGCTGCAAAGAAGAGGCTAAGAATGCATATGTAGAGGAAAGAGGGCGAAAGTGCTAGAGAAAAAGAAGAAGGTCAAGTGTTGAATCTATGTTGTTAAAGTAGAGGTCTCAGAACAATAGAGTGTTGTGTGGGTTGTGTGTTAGTGAATGTTGTTGAGCGGAACAACGAGTTGCTGTAGAGTTTGTTGAGGACAAGGTGTTGTGTTGGCCAAAAGTCTGTTGAGGAGAACAAACAGAAAACAGGAAGAGAGGCTTCCAATTACAGTGAGCAGTAAGAGTTCTTTAGAATGTGGGTTGGAACCTGCATATAGGAATTTGGTGCTTCCATCTCTAGTGGGTTTTTGAGAAGGCTTGGGGGTTGGTGCCTCTTGCACGTTGGTGCTTGCATAAATCCAAGGAGCTACAAGTTGGTGCTTGCATAAATCAAAGGAGCTGCAAGTCGGTGCCTGCATAAATCCAAGGAGCTACAAGTTGGTGCTTGCAACAAATCCATGAAGTTGGTGCTTCATATGGTGCTTCTGAGAGGTTGATCAAGTTTCTGCAAAAGGAGGGAGTTGGTGATCCCTGCTAGTGGGTGATAGAAAACAATTAAAGGGAGTTGGTGCTTCCTATGAGTTGTGGATCACAAACATATGGATGTAATAGAGTAGGTGCTCTCTTTTTAACATCAATAACAACAACAAGCTTTGGTGTGCTTTTCTCGAAAGGGTTTCCACGTTAAACCTCTACGTCTCATTTGTTTGTTGCTCATGATGTGTATGCTTGTATTGATTTACCTAGCTATTGTTATGGTTTCTCTCATATAATGAATGCTAAGTTTGAATGAGTAAAGATAAATTGGCATAAACTTTTAAATTAGCCTTAATATTGATTCACCCCGCCCCCCTCTTAGTATTAACATTGTTTCCAACAAATAATTGCTAAAGTGTTTTAGAATAAGAACATTTAATCAGGAGATGGTTGATTGATTCCTCTACTGATTTGCATAGGCTGCACCAGTTTGGCCTTTTTTTTGTCTTTTTCTCATAAAGTCCCATGTAGGTATTTTGTTTTCCGGAGCACAACACATGAACAACCTGGATTTGATTGGGAAATTGAGATTCCAAAGGTCGTGTGCTTGATCATATATGAGAGTTAGATAACCTTATTTTGGAGTATAATAACTCGAGGAGGAGAGGGTCCAAATGACCTCATTAGGGTCCTCAGTTATGGATATATGTGCCTCTAGTAAGGATTAGTTGAAGATATACTATGTTCTTCTGTGATGTCTTGGTAAGTTCAAATGGTTTCCTTAAAGCCATTTTTGGTCACTAGGGGGATTTGGGGGGTGGGGAGGGGGGGGACTGCAACTTGGTTGCGTTTGTAAATCCCTTTAGAGTGAATGATTATTATTAGATATTCTGGGATGCATTGATCTCCATTGCTTCTAGCACAAGGTTCGGTGCTCAGTCGAAGGTTGGTGCTTACTCCAACTTTCCATTTAAGGCCATTTTCGATCATAGAGGAGTTGACAATGTTCCTCCATATAATTGAGGCATTTGGTCTACTTTGTTGGGGTTCTTAATCCAATCCTCAGGGAGTAGAGGAAAAATGTATTTCCTCTAGATCACAGAGGACTGCAAACTTTTACAAGAAATCACAGTCCAACCTGATTTGGCTTCCAATGCTTAATAGAAGTAAGGAAGTTGTTTCAGACCCCACCCCCCATACCTTGGGTAGGGTGCTTCTAGACCATTTGACCAAAGGGAAGTCATATTGTTCAGAGGTGCCTGCCCAAAGGAATTTATAGCATAATTTCGTGATTTTGGTGAGGGTGCCTTCCAGAATTTAGGAGAGTGACATCTAGCAAATTGGGATGGCCTCCAACATTGATTAAATGAAGACTAGTTGTCCCGCCCTTGATAACCATCTTGTGCTCAAATATTTGATTCTATTTTCTATCTTTCCTGAGAGTTGTTTCCAATCTGAATTAATGCATGAATAGGGTTTTAGGAGGAACCCAAGGTGTTTGAATTCATTCTCAAGATTGGCCTGATTGATTGAAAGGAAAAGAATGTAGATAGGACCTGAGCTCACCTTTGGACAAATTAAAAGGGGTGATGGTTAATTTTTAGATATTGATTTCCATACCTGTTGTTGCTATAAAAAGAGAAAGAGCTTCTTTGATTAGGGGAGTGTCACTTCGAGAGTCATAATTGAAAATAAGGACGCCATCAACAAAGAGGAGGTGAGTGATGCAAAGAGTGGGTGCCACCGTTAGGCCCGATAGGCCATTCCCTCTGCAGGCACCCTCTAAGGATCTGTTGAGACCCTCTGCCACCAAGAGAAAGAGGAGGGGGGAGAGAGGGCAATCTTGCCTTAATCCATGTTTGACTCTAAATAAGGGAGTAGTAGAACCATTTATAAGTATTGCAAAAGAGGTTGAGGAGATGCAACTCATGATCCAATTTATTAAGTCAATTCTCAAGCTAATGTGGGTAAGAAGAAGGTAAATGTCAGCCAACTGACAAGGTCAAAGGCTTTTGAAAGGTCAAGTTTTAGGATGGCTCCTTTTAGGAAATGTTATTTGAGAGTGTGGAGTCCTTCCGGGGAAACACCAATGGCTTCTTGGATTTGTCTACCTTCCACAAAGGTGAACTATTTCTCAAAGATAGATTTGGACAGGATGGGTTTGATCCACAAGGCTACGATTTTGGCTATAATTTTGTAGATGCAATTACAGAGAGAGATAGGGCAAAAATCTTTGAAAGAGGAGGGGTCATCAGTTTTGGGCATTAGGGCAAGGAAAGTGGAATTGAAAGAAGCAAGGATGTGTCTAGAAGATCTATATTCTTTAATGACTCTGAGTAGATTGTCACCAAAGAGCTCAAAAAAATCTTGAATGAATTCACTCGACCACCCATTTGGCATCGGGCTCTTGTCTTTTTGGAAATTTCTTAGACCTTCTTGAGCTCTTCGGATGTCACCAATTCCATCAACTTCTCGTTATCGTCTGTGACTATGAACCTAAGGAAGAAAGGACCAATCTGACCACCTTGGCTATGGACGTCCTCTGGGGTTCTTTGAAAATAGAGTTGAACTAGCTTGTTCCTAATGCAACAAGATTTTTAAAGGAGGAGGTGAAGTTCCCTTAGCTTCTGGATGGGGTTGCTCATTTTCCTCCCTTTGGTGAAGTTATGGAAGAACTTAACGTTATTATCTCCAACCTCTATCCAGATGGCTCAACTTTTGAGTCTCCAGGTAGCCTAAATGTTGGCTAAGAATTTTTTCTTCCTCCCTTCAAGGTGGGAGAGGAGTGTCTTAGAATCCTCCGAGTCATAACCTTCTGAAGGGCCTTCTGATATGGATTTGAGATCATCTTCCACTTCATAGAGCTCCTGAGAGTCCCTTTTCCATATTACCATTGATAATTTGATAGTTGCTTCCTTCACAAATTTAATATTATGTGCAAATTGTCATCCTCTTGACTCATTCAATAGAGGGTTGAAAGGTCTCTAAGCGGCTTTCATGGACTCGATAAAACTCCCATTTGTGAGCCAGTTAAGTTGAATTTGAATGGGCTAGGGGGTTTTTTCCAAGAATATTTGATTTCTTGGAAGATCGGGGAGTGGTTTGAACCACCACCTTCTCCTATCCATTGCTACAAGAGGGAGGTTGTCAACCAGATGCTCATCCAAAAGGAAGTGGTCAATATGTTTTTCAATCTAGTCATCCCCCATTCTTTTTTTGTGTCAAGAGGGTTTGGGCTTGATAAGATATATGTTGATGAGGTTATGATTTTAGATAAAACTGGAGAAAAATATTGAGTCTGGATCAACCTATGCTGTAGGTCCCCAACTCTCTTATTCACCTATAGAAAAAATTAATTCCCTGCTAATAATGAGATTGACCTCCACCACACATGATTTCAGATTTAAAGAATTTTATTTTGGGGAGGTCCATAAATGTTGAGGAAGAGGAGGTATTGATTGAACTCCATAAATTTTAACCTGAGGTGAATGATTGAGTCCATCCCCTAGTAATTTAGTGCATTCACAAACCTAAGGTTCCATCTTGTCGCTTGGACATGAGAACGTCCTCTAAGATCAATACATATGAAAATCTAGCTAGGTAGAATCCTTTCCAAAATACCAAAGATGTAGAATCCTTTCCAAAATACCAGAGATAAGGTTCCCCACTCCCAAAGTTTCTTGAAGAATGAGAATGACAAATCCCTTGAGTTTGATGAGCCGACGCAGAGCCTATTGTTTAGGTGGGTTAGCAAGGCCCCTACAATTTAGGGAGAGAACGACCATTTGGAAACCCCTTTAGGGGCATTCACTGCTCTAAGCACCCCATCAATTGAGATTTGATGTCCTGATGTGATATCAACTAGGGATTTGTTTTGAGAATGTACCATTTAGACTAGCAACCTCTACCTTTTCCAATATAGATGTTAGGGGGATTGTAGCCCTGGTCTCCCGTAGGGAAAGGGGGGTTAGGTTGACATGAGTGAAAGAAATAATAGGGTTCAAATGCCCCCAATAGAGAATATGAGTTAACGTAAGTGAGTGGGGTGGAGAAAATTTCTAGATAGGTTAGAATGGGGAGAGAAAAGGTTGCATAGCTTAGAGCCATATGGGTTGCAAATGTACCAACATATGTAATAATCCAAAAGAGTTCCAAACTAGAAACATAATCCCTCAAAAAAAAAGTAGTGTGAGCAAAGAAACAAAGCGAAAAGGAAAAGATCGAGTACCCAAGAGTGATGGCAACTCCATGGAAGAGGTGGTAGTCCTTGTCTTGAGGGAATGAACGAATGTTTTTCCTTCTGCATCTATGAAGAATGTTGTGTCACTAGTCCAGGTGGAGGTGCTGAAGGGGATACTATCATTGCATCTCCTGAATCAATGGTTGGTATAGAGTGCAGACTGGGATCTTCTGCCATGGGGGGCAATTCACCTTGTGGACCTTGCTGGGGTTTTACTTAGCGTTGTCCACCAATGAAAGGACTTTTTCAATGACAGACATTGTTTCCATATTTGTGGAAGTGTATGTATTTGAAAGGAATACCCTCGTAGTCTAGATTATGTGTATATTTTGTTCCTTTCTATATTATCTCAATTTCACCCCATAAACCCGCACAGACATCCAACAACACCAATACCCTTTCCACCTTCAATTCTTTGGTTTGCATGTAGGTCAAATCTACATCCAGGAGCTCATTGAGGTTCAAACTAATTTCAGAGAGAACATTTTTTCCATAATATCATTGGTAAACTTGACATGCATATCCATACAGGGATTTCTTCCATTCTTTCTTTGTCAAGGTCGAAAAGGGGGTTCCAAATTTTGAGAAGAAGGGGGGTGGAGTCATTTTTCATGGTTTTGTAAGAACCTAAGAAGCCTCTCCCTTCTCTACAAAGGTCATAGATAACCACCCTTTAACCAGTGTATGGATTTATGGCAGTTGTTTAATATGAGTTCCCCATTCTTTCTTGGCCCATTCTTCCAAGGTAGACTGACTAAAGTGTTGTCCCCTAGTGTGACCAAACATAGTGTGCTTGGTCATATGGAGAACTTGGTGGATCTCTACGTACTCCCCGAGCACCAAGGAGAGGGATTTAGGTGAGGGAGGAAATATCCCTGATCATCTTCTAGGATGGTATCAATAGGTGGGATAATAGGGTCGTTAGAGGGGGAGGGGAAGAGGAAAGGGGAGGATTGGGGTGGGAGGAGGGGTTCAAGTAAGCGAAGAGGATCAATAAACCCAGGTGATATGGGGCCTACACACACTTAGTTGGTAGTCGACCTAGATGAAGGTGGCAAGGTTTGTTGGAACCCTAGGTCGAGAAGATGACGAAAGGGGAGGGGTGTCAACAAGAGTTGAGAGGGGAGGGATAGTGGAGGAGGGATTTGAGAAGGGGAAAGCTCTAGTGACTGAGGCAAGGGGAAATTGAGACAGTGAGGCAGAAAAAATCAAAGGTTATCTTTCTTTAAGAAGAGACTAGATGGTGGGAAAACATGCATGGCTAAGGTAGCAAGTTTCCTTCGATCATGATTATCACAGAAAAATGCTTTAGTCTAAGAAAATTTTTGGGAAGAAACTACACTGTCATACAAAGAAGAGAAGAGGGAAGCCCCATACTTACTAGATGGAGAGGCATGGAAGGTATTTGAGGGTTAATCAACAACAGGGTTGGAGGTGTCTGAGGGGAAACCTGAACCAGTTGCATGTACCTCCAGGTTTTCTTGCCCAGTTCCCCTCTCTTGTTGATCATATGATTCGTTGCCCTAGAGAGGAAAATGTGCCATAAATGGATCCATACCTTCCGAGCCGCTAGGGGTTTGTTGTTCGCCTCGAGGACTAGATGACAATGATGTAAAAATGGATTTACCCTCTTGGGGGTCCTTCTAGTAGTCAAGTCGAGCCCTAATATGCTTGCTTGCAGTGATTCCTTTGATGCATGGCCGTTACGGAGGAGATTAAACACCATTTATCTAACCCCTCTATTGGAGATCGAGATCTCATACAATAAGATCATATCTGGAGAGTTCCACAAGATTTGGAGGTTCGAGCTTAGCTCGAGTTGTCACAAGAATAAGAGCGAAAACAAATGCATGGTATGCAGCGAGGCTTGTGTGGACCCGCAGGAAGAAACAACGATACTAGATCCTACCAGACAATGTTAAGGGATGTCAGTGGAGGGCATTGTTGGTGTTGAAGCTACTTGTAAGCCCTCCTTTCTCCACCAACTCCCTCGAAGCTTCATCTCCATTCCCGTGAGGAAATTTAACTTAAGATGAAGACCATAATATTCTTTTCTTCTCATGTAAAAATGTAAAAATAATATTGTCGATATTACATAATAGGTAATTCATTTTATGATCAAATTGACATGTAATATTTAAAAATAATATATATATATATAATATATATATATAATATATTAGTAATAACTAATGACATATAAAAAATATTATTGATATTACATAATGTGTAATTTAATTTATGTGTAAATTATTTTATGTTAGTTAACATGTAATATTTAAAAACAAAAATATGCTAACACAAAAAATATTTTAATACTAGTCATAAGCAAAATATTTGAATATTATTATTATTATATTATTATTATTATTTGTAATTTGTGGGTGGGACAACATCATTCACCATGTCCAATATATATTTATTTAATGTTAGTTAACATGTAATCTTTAAAATAAAAATATATTAACACAAAAATATTTTAATACTAGTCAAAAATAAAATATCTTAATATTCATATTATTATTATATTTGTAAGTTTGGGTGGGACTACATCATCATCATGTCCAATATATCACCCTCGGGTAGGGAAATGAACCAGAGACTTCACATAACTGTCTATCCAAGACCCTGTGGACATTCATGTTACTAGCAATTGCACCAAATGTTGCAAAAGAAACCCTGTAAGGCAGTAGCGTAGAAAAGAGTAACATTAACAGTAAATGTGCCACTTGCAACATCTGGAGAAAAAATCATGGATGTGGTTAATACTCAAAACCAATTCAACAATTTGAATCATTGTGAAAGCATACAAAATATTAAGAACATTGTTTCTCTTCATATGATTAGCACAGACACCTTAGCAACTAATGAGTTTAACATTCTCCAAAATAGTAGGAACACAATTTAGAAACATATCCTCTAGTTGTATATGATGGGGTGGCTAATTGTGCCTACTTTCTCTCCTCTCCTTAAATGCATAAATAACCCCTTTATTGAAACCTAAAATAAAATGGTAAAGTTCTTTTCTCAAAACAATAATAATGACAAAATTATTGTGTGGAAATGAAATCCAATTATATTTTATTATATTAGCAACTTATAAATATGGACAATGTTATTTAAATAAAAGATGGAAAACTATGACATCAAAAGTAAGGGAAAAGTTCAAAATAAAGATTCTGGTTCATTGTAGGAAAAGTCAAAGATATCAAATACCTTGAAATATAATCCATGACATGAATAGGCATAAATACACCAATTATCCTTTAAAATGACACATAAACATCATGGCTTAGATAGTAGGATAACACCATCAAGTAATGGATCATCTCATTATTAGAGATTGGTACATATCCAATGTTCAGAGGCTACATCTCAATGAAAATCAGGTCTCAATCATCATTATTAGACTCAATGGGTTTAACATTCTCCAAAATAGTAGGAACAAAATTTAGAAACTTATACTCTATCTGTATATGACGGGGTGGCTAATTGTGCCAACTTTCTCTCCTCTCCTTAAATCCACAAATAAACCTAATGTATTATTGCACATGAATCTATGGGACCATTGAGAAATTGTGTGGCTAGGGGAGGAACCAAGTGTCTCATTCCTCAGGTGATAGATAGTGCATCTTAAAATCTCTAATCTCTAAGGGAAGTGTGTCATTTGCATCTCTATCATTCATACATGTAGGGACAAGTTAGCAAGAATCAAGCTATTATTAAATCATCAAACATATGAAACGTTCCATAATATCAAATAACACCTCATTCCACTTGTTCCATAAAAAAGGAAAGAAAAAGATATACATAAATAAATTAACATTGATCCAAAATTATAAAATCTTTGGAATCTTAATATTATCTCTCAAGGGATCTCTCTAGGATATGTTTAGTAAAAATGGATTCATCCTATAGAAAAATAAACTTGACAAGGGGACAAAATTAGAAAGAGGAAGGTGTATTTTGTTCACTACAATTATCAATGTGCCCAAGGGTCCTGTCAAAGCTAAAAGCATCCCAATGAAATTTAATAGGATGAAAGTTCCTAACTTCCATTAGATTTATGTACTATATATCATTATTAATTTATTTTTTAATACATGATGTTTATCCCTTCTCAATTTTTTTTTTAAATAATGTACACGTTTTATCACACCTAAAATAAAAATTTAACTTCTCAACAAAAATAATGACAAAATTAATCTATCTGTGCTCTATTTGAGTGTGAAAATGAAATCCAAATATATTTTTATTATATTAGCAAGGTAAGTGAACAGGAGAAAGGTCGTGCCTGAACGCTTGTCCAACCTCACGGCCCGGCAATTGTCCAAGACAGGAATTTGTTAATTTCCTAAACCCTTTACTGCAGACTGACGTTCTGGTTGCCAAAATGTAACCAGACCGAGCATGAGCTCTGAATACAAAACCCAAACTACAGCGTTTTATAATTAATTCACACATTGCAGACTCAAAATGGGTATAGGAAATTGTAGCTAAGAAAAAAAATTGCAAAATTAAAGGTAAAAGAAGAGTGTCGACTGTCAGAACCCTAGATACCGCAGTTTCCCTGTAAGTTGCAGGGTGGGAAGCGTCGACTTGCAGAGATGTCGGCAGAAGGGAACGTGCAAATGAGCGTCGAACATGGGTAGGAACCCAGCTGTTACCTCAAATGCTAACCCATGCCTCTCCATCGTTCGATCAAACCCTTGGGAGCTGAGCGGTGGATTGTCTTCCAAGTTTCTCACGCTCTCCAAGGATCGATGATAGTACAAATCTTTAGAATATTCCAGCTAGGTGCCATCGTATTCTAATTCACACTAATAACCTAAGAAAAAACATGACAACTAATAATAAAACACAGGAGGATTAGCCTCTCCCTGAACCGAATATGAAGGAAAAGAGTTTTGTTACAGGATGCCCATGAGTTCTTTCCATTGATGGATTGCCTAGTCTTCCTTGAACTCTACCTGTGCCGAATTAATAGATGGACTTGCACAGCAATTATGAACTCCATTGTTTCTTGATTAAAAAAAAATGCAGGTCTCCCTGGGCAGTAGATGCTTTTGCACAGTCATTATGAACTCCATTATTTCCTGATAGAAAAAATGGCAGGTCTCCCTGAGTAGGAAAGTATTGTTGCTGGCTCTGTGCAGGGTCGTCTGTGTTGGCACAGGCGGCCAACTCAGAATAGTCAGCGACGATTTCTTCATTCAATTTAGAAATCTGCAAGAAATGATTTCAGACATGTGATGTGCAACGTTGACAACAAATATATTTAAATATCACACAAAAAAATCAATGCATAAAAGAAGTGGCGACCAATCCCATTGAATAACATGAGGTCTCCATCGCTCTGGCATCGAAGCTGGGCTCCTTTGTCAACTTCGGAACGGGGGCCTGCAGTCCATACGAGAGTGCAGTCATTTATATTGGCAAAGGTGGTGCCCACAACGTAGAGTCCCTCGTTTTTGTTGTTGTAAAATCTAAAGCTGAAGTTGTTGATGGGACTCCACGCTGCAGAGAAACAAGGAAAAAACAGAAACTGGCATGAAAACATTATAATGGTTGCGAAAGTACGGCACTATGTAGACAATATCAAAACTCTTAGTCTAATAATAATAATAAAATCATACTTCCGCAGGAATGATACCGAGAGCCTTTGTACTCATTAAGCGACTACTGTCGTTGAATTTTATCTTTCGTCTATCTTTGACTAGACTCAAGGTGGAATGTGAGCTGCTACTGGATTCCAAGTATGGTAGCTCTAAAGCACCTTCCAAAACCCTGCATGAGAGGTTCAACTGGTCGTTGGAATAGAAGTGACTCTGAGGGAAACCTAAAAGAAAGGGATAAAGTTCATTTATTTAAGTTATTAAATCTAGTTTTATGTTGCTTCCTAAGTTACACATAATATATATTTTTAAAGTAAATAGTTAATAAATAAATATTAAAAAAATATATATATTTTTGAAAGAATAACTTCCGCGTAAATCACATGTAGACAGACATTTGTCCACGCGTTTCGAACCAACCAATGTGGTTCATCGTCAGGACAAGTTGAAGAAATAGATCCAGCTTAGCATGTTAAATACTCTGAGCAGAGACTCCAACGACTAAATTGACTAACTGCTAATTTTGACCT
>APFE031438110.1:9051-22130 GCA_000404065.3 Pinus taeda
CTCGTTGGTGCCTCGCTCACTTGAGATGGAAGTTGACCGTGGCAGCTCTTCTGTGTTGATGTGTAGTAGGTGGATCGTCGCTCCTCGCTATCCGTCATACGGGGGTTGTTGTCCTTGTGGCTAATTGGTTGCCATCTTGTTGGTTGTTTTCTTGCGGGGTGATGTGGGTAATGATATGTTGAGGTTTTAACCCACGGTGTCTTTTTCTTTAATTCACCCTGCTGTGGTGCCTGTTGTGATGTCTTCTTTTCCAATATGACTTCAACCACTACGCCCTCATTTGATGTACCTGTAACCTTTTCTGCTTCAGCCTCTGTTTGTGTTTGATTGTCGATCATCAAAGGCTCATCATCTAATATGTCAGTCCCTGGAACATCTTTTGCTTCAGCCTCCATGTACTCTTCCTATTTATTGATGGAAATATCCTGTACTGTAATTTTCTTCTTTTTATACCAGAGCTTCAGAAATTTCTTCTGCACATTAATATTGATAGTACCTGCAGATTCCATCCAAGGATATCCCAAAACAACATCCATATTATCCATATCTGAAATATAAAAACCTCCATGCAACACATACATATCCATAGAAAGCTTCAAATCCTTATAGATCTGAACATCCTCATCATCCACTTGTGTGTTTTCAATGTGTTTGGCTGGAACTTGGAATTTTTTTGCCAAATTAACATTTATGCTTGCAACTAGGATTTATAGACACAACGATCTTCTCCTTCTGAATCAACCCATGAACCTGCAATAAGGATATACCAGTGGGAATAACTCCACATGTTTCCCCTTATCTTGTTTTCTAGCCCGAGACCATTTGTCCATAAGGAGTTTTTTCATTTCTTCATCCGGGCATTTGGCCAAGCTAATGATGCCCAGTGATTTCCACCATATGGCAGCCTCTTCTTTCAAAAAAAGTGGTACCATATAATTCCATCTCTCCCCAAATATGTTCTTTAGATTTTGTATGAATTCTTCAATAGTAGGGCCATTATCTTTTCCTGTAAAACCGTGACCCGCCATGAAGAGGGTTTTGAAAAAACTTGGCGAAAATTTGAAATTGTCACAGTTTAATTAATATTGCTCAGAATCCCTATTATGACCTATTTTCATAAATGGAACAATCATTTTGCATCTACCCATGTCATAGAAATCTTGATCCAGACACTAGAATTTGAGATCTGCGCTACCACACTCCCGTCGTCACCAAAATTGCTGCAAAAATAGCTGATTTTAAATCAGCGATATCTCCCTCATCCGGACTTCGATTTGACCGATTTTTTTTTTGAAATTGGGTATTTTTTCACATAGAATCCAGATCTGCAATTAGATTTTGCAGATCTTGCACCAAGACGTCCAGATCTGCGCCGCAAACTCTCTGCCTTGAAAAATTGTCTGCAACCCCCCTGATTTTTAGATCAGCAATATCTCCTTCATCCAGACTCCGATTCAACCGATTTTTTTTTTGAAATCGGCTGTTTTTTCACAAAGAATACAGATCTGCAATTATATTTTGCAAATCTTGCACCAAAACCTACGGATCTGATCTGAAAACTTGCTGCCCCTGAAATCCTGCAAAAATAAAAATAACAACAACAACAAAATATATAAAAACAAATAAAGAAGAAAAAAAAAAAAAAAAAAAAAAAAAAACTCCACTTTGGCCCAAGAAAGTGCTCTGATACCACTTGTTATAAATATGACCCAGAATTATATGAAAATATAAATAACAAGTGGTATCAGAGCTATAACAATTGGTATCAGAGCTATAACAAGTGGTATCAAAGCTACAACAAGTGGTATCAGAGCTATAACATGTTGGTTGTCCAACAGGAAGATATAAGAAGGGACTTGAGGGTCATTTGGAAAATACACAGAGAGATTGAGGAAATCGATTTTCTGAAGTGAGAAGTTCTCAGGAGGAAAAATCAATTGACGAGATCTCTTGCAGTTGAGGGGCAAGGATAACAGCATTCGGAGAGAGAGATTCTCAGTCAGAGTTACATCAACAGAGAGAGGCAGAGAGTGATTCAGAAGCCCTGACACAAGACCAGAAGGGGAACACAGAAGCAGCACAAAGGGAGAGAGAGAAAGTCAAAAATCCGAGCAAAGGGTCAGCTTCAGTAGCCGGAAGTCGGGTGTGAGACCGAGAGGCTGAGAGCAGTGACTTTGGGCTATTGATCAATTCCCTAGTTGGGTGACATTATGTCCGAGAGGGTTGACACTGGGACAGCGTAGAGGAAGCACAGACTCTGCCATGGGAACCTCATCCAACAACCGGGACTTTTTCTCAGTTATCGTGTGAGGTAAAACCTTAGTCACCAGGTTCGGCGAATTTGAACGAATAAGTTCGAAATTCGCCGAACTTCAAACAAATACGAACTTATTCGTTCAAGTTCGCCAAATTTTATGGCGAACTCGAATTTAACGCCAAACTCGAATTTGAAAACAAACAAAATCGACTAAGTTCGTTTTGGTTCGAATTTTTTGTTCTTTAAAAAAAAAATCGAAATCAATTGCAGGCCCGTTTTGCTGTTGGTTTCATTGTTTGCGAACGCTGGAGGATTAGGTTTCATTGTTTGCGGAGGGTTTGATACACTGCCAGTCTACCACCAAGCGACCAACGACCACTGACCCCAGGCTATAACCATGGCATTTCTCAACTTCATACAACTATTTTTGGAAATTAATTGACGACGGTTAAACGGCTCTGTACCTTATTTCTGATTTTGATATTAATTAATCTGCACATGTGAAACTCATGAAGACAGGCAGTAGGTGGAATTCGTCGGAAGAAAACAGTCAGAAGCCGGGCACTGCATCTAACAACGACTGAACATTAAAATATGACAGATAGGCGAATGGTAGTTTTATTTGGGGATTCGGCTCGCTAAAAACGAAACACCTAATTTAACCTTGAGACTCATTTTTCATGTTAATTTTATTTTTAGGGATTTTTTTTTAATAGTAAGTTTCAGTAAATTAATGAATTTGCCGAATTAATTGTTTGAGAGTTTTTCATGGTTTTGAATTTATTTCTGTATTTAAAAAGACATTTTAAACAATTAAAATTTATTATCTTGCTTAAAATTATATAGCGTTTTCTACTATTTTAAATTTGTGGTTAACTAAATAATTTGATTATATATATGGATTTAGCACCTAAAAACTGGAAGACATTCAAATCTTAAAGACTTACAACTCAAATTTATAATTTCAACAAATACTTACTAAATTCTAAACAAATTTAATTAGAAAATATACTTTAAAAAAAACTCTTAAACAAATAACACATACAAATATATTTATCAAGTTCTACTTTATAATATATATATATATATATATATAGCATGCTAGTTGGACCCTAGAAATGGCCCAAATCTGTTATGAAATCTGATATGGCCCATGGTTTTGTTGAATTTGATATGTGTGCCAAATTGCCAATGTCTATGATGAATTTCTCACCTTGTTTACTATGTATGGAAGTTGGAACTTGGTTCTTTATTGGAATTTGGCACTCACTTTCATCATCATGGTTTATAAAAATTTAAAATTATGTCGAAATGATTTAAATGTTTGAGCAATAATCTTATGTCTTTGCAATGTGCATTATGGACATTGAATTTGACTTTCAATTGATTTTTTTATATATATACAATTTTTTTCAAATTTCTAGATGTCGAACTCTATCAACAAAATTTTAGTTGCCGAACTTTATTCGAATTTCAAGGTCGCCGAACTCGAACTCGAACATGAACCTAGTGACTTAGGGTAAAACTCAGAAAGCTTCTGCCAATATAACCCTGTGAGGTATTCAGTGATGTACTCAGAAGTTGCTACTGCTTAATAATAATAAACCCTCAGAGTCGTTGCACCGATTTCCCTGCATTGGGTTTTTCTGGGGACTTTTGTCATAAAATAATTGTGTCCTATGTGTTTCTATTTTCCTTGCTTATTGTCCATGTTTCATAATCATATTTAATTGGTGTAGCTTGCTTCAGTAATTTACTTCAATGTTTCAAGAAGAAATTTAAAATAAGCTTGTAACATAATTTACAATCTAGCTGATGTAGATTCGGCTGGTTGCAGTAGGATTACTGAGATTGTTAGATCTAGGAATTTTCACATGGTATCAGAGGTGTTGATGTGAAACCAGGAAGAGCAGATCTAGCACTGAAGCAAGGGCCAACTTGTTGCAGCAAGCCGCAGTTCGAATCCCCTGCGGGATTGCGCAGTTCTAGCCAAGAGGGCTATATTTTCGTGGGTGTCTCTCTCTAAATGAGCCGACAGAGAGGTAACACTGCCAGATCGAAAACACGCCAAGGCAGAGGGAACTACGAAGAACCACGCAGAGCTAGAGGGACACAGTTTTCCGCAAGATGAGTGTTGGGCAGAAAAGTCGTCAGAAGGAAGAAGAAGATCACATAGTGAGGGAATACTTCCTTAGTGATTTCTTGCCGAGGAAATTAATATTTCTCATTTGCTGAGCAGCAAAAGAGCAGTAGCTTGACAGCTCCATAAGGGAGTGCATAAGGCAGCCTAGGAGCTATGAAATAGGGAGAAAGAGGGAGTTGTTCGACATTTTTTGAAGGATATGGCAACCAATGCCTTGAGGGATCAAGAGAAGCTGGACAGGGCTTCCAACTATGCCATCTAGAAGGGTAGAATGTCTTTCCTTCAAGAGGAGTATGCCCTCAAGACATACATTGATAATGTGGTAGTTGAACCTGCACACGCAAATGCGCTAAAGAAGTACAAGGTTGAGATGTCAAAGGCCAAGAGGATGATCCTGGATGGAGTCAAGAATCACGTGGTGTGCCACGTTGCTAGCAAAGGGACCGCTAAGGAGATGTGGGATGCCTTGGCCACATTGTATCGGGGATCTTCCGAGTAGCGAAAGATGTACTTAGAATAGAAGTTGAGATTTGCTTAGATGCAGAAGGGAGAACGTGTGGATCCATTCCTCACGAAACTAAAGGAGACCCGTGATGAGTTGTCAATTATGTGGCACACACCTCAGGATTCGGAGTTAGTTAGACTAGCCCTAAATTCCTTCTCGGATGACTGGCAAGTCTTTGTTCAGAGTATCCTAGGCAGAGCAGCATTGCCAAATTGAGACGAGATGTGGACAGCTTTGAAACAAGATGAGCTAAGGAGAGACTTGCTAAATGTCAAACTTGACGGGAGCAGCAATAGCAGTGGGTTGAAGCCCAAAGTAGAGGAGAATAACACAGCCCTTGCATCGAAGGAACAGTTGGGGCAACAGAGACGAAAGAAGGATGTCTCCAAGGTGAAGTGCTTCAAATGTAGCGAGATGGGCCACTATGTATCCCAGTACCCTTTGAAGAAAAAGGACAAGGATGAGAAGCATGATCATAAGGTTGCAGTTACAAAAATCGAACATGAGGAGGAGTTCGCCATGACAGCCAAGATACCTCCAGGAGGGAGGTGGGCTGATATAGAACTGTAGTTTGATAAAGCTACAGATGGGAAAGATTCTTAAGGAGCCCACCTCTTGGATCATAACCTTGCTACGGGAGCCCATGATCAGTAGTAGTGGGATGGATGAGTTTCCAGTTAGTGCCATGGAGTGTTGATTTGACAGATGCAGTGGTTAGTAGCGCCAGACTGTGAGCAAGGCAGAGCAGACAGGCAACAGTGAAAGGAGGCATAGTGTAGAGCTTAGTGACGCAGTGGCTTTAGAATATAGCGTGGAACTAGCAGCAATCAAGATTTTAGCACCAAGGTGTATCCACTTGATATTTGTCTAGTTTTGGGTGTTTTCAGCAGCTTCTCTCAACAATTGAGTTGCAGTACGGATGCAAAATTAGCAGCGGCAGTGCTAACAGCATCGCAGATGCAACATTTGAGAGGGAGTTGTAGTACATATGTAGCATTGGCAGTGGCAGTGTCAAAGGCAGCAATCCAGTGGCAGCAGCAGCGCAGTAGTTGGTGGACAGTACATCAAACATCATCAGCACAGAGGACGATGCTTCAAAGTCAGAGCAGTATTCAGTAGCAGTGTATTGCTAGAGGACATTCCTCGCTAAGAGGGAGTGTTGATTTGCAGTAGCATCAGATGTGCTCTAGGCCTCAAATTTTGCAGGGAGGCTTGAACACATGTATTCCAAAGAACCAAGAAAGTATTTTGGGAAATTTTACCCAAAAGTCATTTTATTAAAATAATTAATAGTTTTAATGGGGTTCCTAGCTCTAAACTTAGGAAAATTAAAATATTAATGGGCATTAATCTAATCAGGGGTGAAACTTCTAGAAAAAGACACAAATCAAGCCAAAACGATCTGAGCCTTTGATTATGATTTAATCTAGGCCATTCGTTGTCCAACAGGAAGATATAAGAAGGGGCTTAAGGGTCGTTTCAAAAATACCCTGCGAGATTAAGGAAATCAATTTTTGAAGTGAGAAGTTCTCAGTAGGAAAAATCGATTGAAGAGATTTCCTGCAGTTGAGGGGTAGGAATAGCAACTTTCAGAGAGGGAGATTCTCAATCGGAGATACATTACCAGAGAGAGGCAGAGAGTGATCTAGAAGCCTCGACGCAGAGGCTGACACAGGGCCAGATGGGCCACGTAGAAGCAGCGCAGAGGGAGAGAAAGAAAGTCGAAAATCAGACCAAGGGGTCAGTTTCAGCAGCCGAAAGCCGACGTGTGAGACCGGGAGGCTGAGAGCAGTGACTCTGAGCTACTGATCGATTCCCTAGTTGGGTGACGCTTTGCCTGAGAGGGTTGACACTGGGACAGCGTAGAGGCAGCACAGTGATAGCACAAAGCCTGCTAGGAGTAACTCATGCAGTAGTCGGAACAACTGGGACTTTTCTCAGTGATCATGTGAGGTAAAACTCACAAAGCTTCTACCAGTATTCCTCTTTGTAACTAAACAACCCTGTGAAGTATTCAAAATTTGCTACTGCTTAATAATAATAAACCCTCCAAGTTGTTGCACCAGTTTTCCCGTATAAGGTTTTTCCCAGGACTTTTGTCCAAAAATAATTGTGTCTTATGTGTTTCTATTTTCCTTGCTCGGTTTTTATGTTTCAAAATCATATTTAATTGGTGTAGGTTGCTTTAGTAATTTACTTCAATGTTTCAAGAAGAAATCAGAAATAAGCTTGTAACATAATTTATAATCTAGGTTAAGTAGATTCAGCTGGTTGCAGTAGGATTCATGAGATTGTTAGATCTAGGAATTTTCACAGTCCTTAGTAGCTAAAGGCACCCAACATGCATAAAGTACAGAGCCAAGCTCATGAAACTAACGCAAGATGGAGCGCGCAACTTACACAAGCCATCCTAAACTAGTGTGCATCAACAATGCCAAACCCAATCATGCCTTGTGGGTCTTGAGTCTTGACACATTCAGGTCCATCTCAAACACAGACTCGTATAGAATAAGTCTCCATGTTGGTAGGTTGATCTACAAAGAACAAGCCAAAATCAAGTGTTATGGTTCACCAGTGACCAATCCTTCCGATAACGTGCATCTGCATCTCACATATTACACCAAGTAAAGATACCCTTCTTGCTAAACTGTTGATATCCAAAAAGTGTGGGAGATCAGCAATACAAGTGTCTTGAATCATCTAGCTCCAAATAGGATGTTTTGGAGTGCCATCTAATCACTCCCCACCGAGCAGAGCAATGTTTCTTCCTGTATTAGGATGAACCGAAGGATCCCAAAAGCATTTATTATTATTATTTGCATTTGCATTTGCATTTATATTTAAAAAAACATCCAGAGTGCCAAATTAGTTGCTAAAAATATCAAAGCATGCATATTTTGTACACAAATCACGATAGAAATGGCATCCATAGTACATTAATGATTAATTACTCGAGCATCAACCATCTAGAATCTAGATTTCTCTCCTCTTGTCTAGCTTTTGCCTTTCCTTTGATTCTCTAGGATATTAGTGAACATTATCCAATTTTGATCAAACTACCGAATCCAAGACTTGTAATATGGCAAAAGAAGCTTAACATGCCTGATCCATGATTTTCACTTGAGTGAAGGGTACATTTTTAAGAATCAACAACATCAACATTGGTGTACATATAGGGTCTGGTGTTGTTGATTAAATGTCAATCACATACCCTCATACATGAATGCCAAAACCCCATTGATCTTCAAATCGTGAAAACTGTTAAGTCTGCTGGATTTTAAATCGGATATAAAAATTTATTTTCTCCATATTTAAAGAAACCCATCATCTCAATCTCTTCCAACACACCTTCGTTCAGCCTTGGTGTCATAGGATCTCGAGAATGGTAATACATGATATCAAGGTCCACAAAATCCTCATCTAACCCTAAATACGCACTGGAAGCTTTCTCAAAATGAATCAGAATGCCACCGTACAGCACCATACCACACAAATTGTTGGGGCTCAAGTCCTGAAGCTTCTTGTCTTCTATATAACTCAGATCCCGAAGTTCGGTTTATATGTCTTCTATGTATAATACTGGCTGCATCGTCTTGGCCATTGCCTCATCCTAGCTTGAGAGACAAAGATAGATAGATGATATATCGGATCACCTGCCACTTTTATATACATATATAATACCAGGCGCAGTTGAAACTTTGCACGCACGTTTCAAGATTCCACCTAAGGAGAGGGTGAGAATACGGAAAAAAAATCTCCATATTTTCATGCGACGTCAAGGGTTTTCACCGCTTTTGATGTTACCTGCTCGGATGTCGGCTCCGCCAGCTGCTCTGCTCTTTCGTATGCCCCTGCGGATGAAACTATAATTAGGTCTCACAAACGAGCTGGGGTTATAGGCAGGCCGATGGAGGAGTCATTTAAAAACACTATAAACTAAATTATGCCCTTCCTTTATTATATAATTTTTAACTTTTATTGAGTTAGTATTTTTATTTATAAAATATAATTTGAGTGATAGATGTTAAGAAAGTATTCAAGTTTATTTTTATAGTTTAATTTTTTTTAAATAGGTAATAATAGCTTTTTCTTTTTAATGAGAAATTATATTATTAGTTTACATCATATAAAATATTTATTAAAAAATTTAAATATATAAAAAAGTTCAGTCATTAGATTTAGGTATACAATTTTTAATATATATAAAAGTTCAGTCATTAGATTTAGGTATACATTTTGTCTATAAAGAAACCAAGATCACAAAACGTTAAACAAAGGAGAAGAAATTTAGAATCTAAGAGTATGAATAAGTTCATATGAGTGTGTAAGAGTGTTGTTCACTATCTTCTAAATATTATTTTCTAGTGCCACTCTACTTTTAGATATTTTATATGTTTCATAATTCTTATCTTTATCTACCAGTAAAAGAAATGTAAGAAATGTTGATTTTAGAAGCACAATGTTATGGAAAAGAGATTATATTATGGAGTTAGAAAAAATAAATTCTCATATCATTTTTTTAATCATAAGTACAAAGTATTCTCATATCATTCCTTGAATCATAAGTACAAAGTAGTTAGTTTAGTTTCAATTGAAAATTTAGGAAAAATCGCATTTAAATTCTGTATACAAGTACACGTTATTTAAATTTTTTTATTTTTCATTGTACATTTTGTTTATAATTTGTTTTTTAGTCTCTTGTACTAATCAAGGAAATCATGAAGAGTGGTAGTTCGATACCAAGTGGATATGAAAATTATTCTCTTCCTCCAATTTGAAGTGGTCAAGCCCAACAAAGCACAAACCCCAAAAAACCCTTGTTAAAACTTGTGAATAAAATTACTAAAAACAAGAAAAAGAATAGTGGTGGTTGTAAAGAATGGATGTGCACATTGTGTAACCATGTGTTTAAGGGAAGTTACACTAGGGTGTGGCATCATCTTCTATCCCTATCTGGTGATGGTGTAAAGGATTGTACATGTACTATTGAGAAGAGGATGTAGTTGACAAAGCTTCATATGGCTTCCCTAGGATCCAATGTAATGAACTTGGACAATGATTGTAATTTTGAAGGACCTAGATCATCTTCCCATGATATGGAAGATTCGGTTAATCAAAATGCATCAAACCAATTTCAGTCTGTCGGGGGCTCTACTTCTAGGAGGAGTAAGAGGCCCGCTAGTTTTGCTCAGGAACAAATTTCTAAAATCTACAATATAGTACATAGGGATGAGGTTGATGATGCTATTGCCGATTTTTTTATGGTAAATGGAATTTCATTTAATGCAACCTGTTCTCCATATTAGAATAATTATAATATTAGTTTAATGCTCATTCTTCTAATTGTTGCTATTTTCCTTTCTTTAGCAGTTTCTTAGATGAAACTGAATCTCACATAGAAACTTGATGTTTCTATCTTTGTAAAATATCTCTGTATTATTATTGAGTATTCAGCTCAATCAATTCATTGAATTCATTTGGAAATCCATATGCGTGTATCGCACTGTTTTATGGTATCAGAGCAGGTTTCTGAGTTATTTCTGTTATTCCTTTTTAAGGTCGAGTCCTCTGTAAGCCAGGCAGCCTTCACTGAGTCTCAGCTTCGGCTTTGCTCACTGTGATAAACGCTTACAGTCGTCTATCTCGATACAGAAGTGGATCATTAAAAATAACTCTTCAGCTATTGCTCTCTGTCTCAGATTCATTCTCTGTTGATTCAATTTTTTTTTGTGGCTCCAGCGGAAGGTTTTCTTTAGAAAGACTGTTTCAGTAAATCTGCGTGATCCCGTGAGTCTGCGTGTTAGTCCATTACAAAATGCGATTTTTTTCCGGAAGCGAAAAATCGTGTCTCTGTGTAAAATTTTCGTAGCCTCGTGGTAAAATTCTTCGACAGCAGCCTCCACCAAAGCCAAGCAGCATATGGTATATTGCCGGACGGTATACCAAATCGGGTCCCAGCTTGGCACGCTGTCGTATATTTTGTTACGGTTGTGGTTCGAAAGTTCTGTGCAGCGTCCACATTCACCATACAGTCGGCACCGTGCTCAGGGTTTACAGTCAGCATCAAATCGCGCCAGGGTTTACAGTCAGCATCATGTCAGGGTTTTACAGTCAGCACCGTGCAGGGTTTTTACAGTCAGCAAAATGACGCACGAAATTTTTTTTAATGGTCAACACGTCTTTATATAAGTGATACGATTTCTTGGTATCATTCACCGGTTCATTGGTATCATTCACCGGTTCATCATCCACAGCAAAAACGACGCACGGTAAAAAATTTTACGTGGTCAGCACGTGGTGGGTGCGTAAACAGTGATACGATTTCTGCTGCGTAAACAGTGAGTTCACCGTGGATATTTTTTTTTTTGTTCCGTGACTATATAAACAATGATTTCACCATGGATAATTATTTTCCCGTGACTATATACAGCAGTTTTCTTTATATATATATATATATATAATATATATATATATACTGAGAATATATTTTTGATACAACTGTATCATTTCAAGAAGTCGTAGCACAAAATCGTCTTTTTTCAGTATGCTATAGGAGACCACGAATATCTTCATATTGTTGGTCAGTTGAACTGATACATAGTTCACACAGTAATCTTTCTGGCTTGATTCATATGCTCATTGGCAGTCTGAATCACTATCTTTGATGCTGATTCATTCAAGAAAATTAAAGGGCTATTGGTTAAAGTTGCATTTCTAGAGCAGTAAAAAGGAGGCCATTGCTCAGGAAATGTACGCGTGAACTATTTACTGGTCTATCCGTCTCTATTAGATTCTGTTCAAATCAGTCCAATATCTCTACTTGGGAAACAAACAGATGGCTTCACTAACCAATCTGATGCTGGAAGGTAGTCAACGCTTAAATGGAACAAATTACAACATCTGGAAACAGAGAATGTTAACCATTTTTGAATATAGACGTCTTGACCAGCTTGTTCTGGTACAGCTGGCACCGATCAAGACAAGTTTGATGATCGAAATCGCGAAGCAGTTATGCTTCTCAAGCTCTTTGTCGCTGATGATCAGTTACCACAGATTCCTTCTGGCAAGACAGCTGCTGAGATCTGGCAACAGTTGAAGGACCTTCACGAGACATCCGACAAAAGCAGAGCCTTCTTTCTCAAAAATCAATTGTTCTCCATCATGATGGACGAACATATGTCTTTACAGGAACATCTCAACAAGATTAAAGATATTCGAGATCAGCTCGAAGCCATTGGACGCACCATGGAGGAAGAAGATCTGGTAGTCATCACTCTGAAAAGTCTACCACAATCTTATGAGCACTTCATAGAAACTTTAAACATTACTGCCACTAATGTTGATCTAAAGTTTCCAGATTTATGCATCAAACTTATGCAGCAGGATCGATGGAAACAACAGTTTGGTAGTGGTGCAGCATCAGCCTCTTCAGAAAATGCCTTTGCTGCCAAATATCAGTCATCTCAATCCTTCCAGCAGAAAGGTTCTTCCCAGTCCTTTGATCCTACTAGGAAGAAAACTGTGCAGTGTAACTACTGTCACAAATTTGGTCACATAAAGAAAGATTGCCGACAGAGAATTGCTTCTGAACAGAAGAAACAGGGAGGACTTCATCAGACAGCAAATGTTGCAGAACATTCCGAGCAGACAGATTCTGCCTTTTATGCTTTTATGGCCAAAAGGTCTTCCGATCATATTCCATCATCTGCCTGGTACATTGACTCCGGTGCATCACGCCATTTCTCTCACAGACGTGACTGGTTTATTGATTTTTCACCTTTCAGTGATTCAGTGGTATTTGGAGGAGGTGAAAAATACACAGTAGATGGCAGAGGTACAGTCCAAATCCAGTCTGGTGGACGCACTCTTATCTTCCTGAATGTATACTATGTTCCTGGGATGGAAATTAATCTGTTGTCCGTCAGTCAGATTATGAGGAACTCCCCTCAGCTTGATATAGTATTCAGTTTGCACAAATGCTCTATTATCGACAGGGAGACAAATCTTACAGTTGCTGTTGGCCTAGAACATCATGGTCTATACAGACTTCTTGACACCGGTGACTTTCCAGAAGTGGCTCTAGCAGCTCGTGCTTCTCCCATCAGCACTCTATGGCATCAGCGATATGGGCACCTAAACATGCAGTATCTCTCTCAGCTCTCTCGGGAAGGACT
>APFE031438115.1:0-11953 GCA_000404065.3 Pinus taeda
AAATAACATTTGCTGCACTATAATTATATCATCTGAGTGATTTGCCATCAAGGACAACACTTGTCTCATAATTCCAACAATCTCCCCCTTTGGACTTGATGGCAAAGCTAACTTGTCATACTGAGAACTATCATCTGATTCCTTTGAGTTGTCCAGCATCCCATGCATTCAGTCACATCTGATATCTCTTATGTAGATTCATTTAGTTATAAATAAGTGAGATGTTCTTCTACGAGTGGGTTGCCATCAAGTACAACACATGCATCATAATGCCAACACTTGTAGGGAATCTTGAGGGAATCTAAATATTCCTTGGAGCTCTAGAGGTCACCTGCTTAGAACAAGATCAAGTTTATAGTCATTTGAAACAATTTTGCACCATGAATTCAATTGTGATGTCTATTTGTACATCTGAGCTTTGCAGTTTTCATCCATGATAGAAATTGGAGGTATAAGGGTCATTTATGTAAAGTTAATTGTAATTCATTTTTCCTTCCTTTTTTGTTGATGTATCCCACACTCAGTGAACTTCGTAATCAAATCATTTGTGTGTCTTTGTTCTCATGGTTGCTTTATGATTTCTTCTTTTTTTCACATGTTTAAGTTACTTGGTTAAATGCTCTTTTATATGCAATTTTGTATGAATCCTTGAAGCTAAAAGGTCTGGATCGAGTTTGGTATCATAGTAGGTCTTATTGATGTGAGTTTCATGAGTGAATGCTAACCAGAAACAAGATCCAAAGAGGATAAGGAAAATTCAAATCCTTTGACCTCAAAGTAGGGCATGCACCATGAAGACAGAACATGGCAGATGTGGATGCTCAAATTGAGGAAGAGAGAAATTATCACAAGATCTTCTTCACCATGGAAGAGAAAATTGACAATTTGTTTACAGAATATGAGAAGACAATCAAGTCTGAGAAGAAAAAACCAGATGACCATGTATTGGTAAATCATGAAGCTAGAAGAGGAGAGCCTCTTGAACCACCCTCTCCATCCTCTAGTGATAGTTCTTCTTCTTCTTCTTCTTCTCATCATTGTAATAGGCATGATAGGAATACATCTAAGAACCCATTTTTTAAGCTAGATGTAAAGTTTGATTTTCCCATATATAATGGAGAATGTAATGTAGAGAAACCAAACAATTGTATCAGATAGATCGAGGTTTATTGTCAAATTCAGTAGATTGAGGAAGTTGAGACCAAGATTTAATTAGCGTCTCTTCAGCTGAGTGACATTGATCTTGTCTGGTGGGAGAGAAAGTTGCAGAAAGGCAACAATACTTGGGTAATCTCATGTCTTCTTGGTTCAATTTGTTTCTGCATTAAAAGATTAGTTTTATCCTTTGGGTTATTGACAAAGTACTTTAATGGAATGGCAATATTTAATACAAGGAAATTATCAAAATGTACAAATCTTCACCGAAGAGTTTAGAAAAAAACCATTGAATTTGGGCATTTCACTTCATTATCTCAAAACTGTAACAAAGTATATTGGTGCTTTATGTAGTTACATTAGGCATTCTTTCTTGTTATTTGGGCCTACTACTATTGATGTGGCTAATATGAAGGCCATTCACCTTGAAAGCATAGGAAAGAATGATAAAGAAGATCAACCAAAGAAATCATATTTTAAACCTCATAATGGCAAGTTCAAAGGAAAAGGAAAGGGAAAGGACAAAAAGGCAACTACAACCAAGAAGGAGGAAGGAGCAAAGACATCTTACACAAATTACACAAAGGAAGGACACGATGATGAACAATGTTGGAATTTGAATCTAGAGTTGAAACCAAAGAGATTTGGTGGGAAGAACAAGCAAAAGATGGTGGAAATGGTGCAACAAGACCTTGGATCCAATTACGATGATAAGACACAGATCATAACAATGGGCATACAAGGTACTCTTTCACTGTATGCTAAAGAAAGTTATGAATTACATGCAAGTACAAGTTCTTTAGATGAGTCCCTTGTTAATGAATGAAAGAGTGCAGAATTGTTCCACATTAGAGTCTTAATGATACTAAGGTCGAAACCTTTTTTGATCCAAGCTCACAAGAAAATTGATTTCAGAATACTTAGTTAAGAAGTTAGGATTAGAAGCCAAGCCTCATCATAAACCCTACCCTCTTGGTTGGGTGTGTGATAAAGTCAAATTACATGTAACCAAGCAGTGTAGAGATAGATTTATGATTGCATCCAGACTAGTATATGAGGTTGATCTTGATGTTGTACCCTTAGATATTTGTGGTATTATATTAGGGACTCCCTATTTATATTACAGGAAAGAATTTTCCTTCACCATGAAAACAAGTATCATCTCACAAAATGAGCTGGAATACATTGTTAGGGCTTATCATGCCAAAATCAGTGCGAGTCTTGTAAGTGTTGGTTAGATGAAGAGATTGATAAATTCCAACATAGGGTGCATGCTTATGGTTGTGAGAGAAAAAGATGCAGATACATCTAAAGTTTTCCAAGGTTGTGATCCCACTCATAAAAAGGAATTTTATGAAATTTTTTATAACTATGATGGGCTTTTCTAGGAACCAATTGAGTTGCCTCCAAAGCATGAGATCCAACATAACATTCACTTGCAGCAAGATGCACGATTACCCAACATTGGTATGTACATGTTGTTAGCCATTGAGATGGAGGATATAAAGAAGCCAGTACAATAATTGCTTAAACAAGGGGTCATAAGGCCAAGTTCTTCTCCATGTGGTTCACCTTTTGTTTTGGTGCCAAAGAATGATGGCACATGGCGGATGTGCATAGACTACATGGCACTCAACAAAATAACAGTGAAGAATTGGTACCATCTTCTTTGCATTGATGATTTGTTAGATCAATTGCAAAACGCTGTCTATTTCACAAAACTAGACTTGCACAATGGCTATCATCAAGTCAAGATTGTAGAATAGGATGTATGAAATATTGTATTCAAGAGGAAACAAGGATTGTTTCAATGGTTGGTGATGCCATTTAGACTAAGAAATCCTCCGGCCACATTCATGAGGGTGATGAATGATATTTTATTGCCTTTTCTTGATGATTTTGTACTTATGTATCTTGTTGACATTCTTGTTTTTAGTAGGACATGGGAAGATCATGTGAGTCATGTTAAATGGGTGGCTCATGTTTTTCAAAAAGAAATAATGTATGTCATAATGTCAAAGTGTGAATTTGGTAAGACATCTTCGGTTTACTTGGGTCACATTGTCGGAGGTGGACAATTAAAAATAGATCCTTCTAAAATTGATGTGATTAGAAAGTGTCCTAAAGCTACAAATGTTACAGAGGTTCGTAGTTTTTTGGGTGCAGTACAATACTGAGAAGGTTCATTGCCAACTTCTTCATCATTGCATCCCCCTTACATGCATTAAAAAGTGTGAATAAAATGTTTCAATGGGGAGGAAGTAGCAAGAATCCTTTGATGTAGTGAAAGGGAAGATTAGTACCACATCAATTTTGGCCTTACCTGACCTCCAAAAGCCTTTTGAGATCGAGACCAATGCCAGTGGATACACCATGGGAGCAATATTGATGTAGCAGGGGAAACATGTATGTTACCATTCAAAGACATTCTTGCATGTTGTTGTGAACTATCACACATATGACAAGGATATGTATGCCTTGGCTGAAAGCGTGAATACGTGGAAGCACTATTTGATTAGAAAGGAGACCATCATTCACACAGATCACCAGTAATTGCAATAAGTCCAGTCACAAACCAAGGTTCAACAAGCACGACATTTTAGATGGATGAGATTCATCCAAAAATTTCAATTGGTAATAAAATACAAGAAGGGCTCCAGAAACAAAGTGGCAGATATGCTTTCTCTCCCTCCTATTTCTGCATCTATAGTTTTTCAAAACGCTTCTTTATATTTTGAAATTTATGTTGAACAGTATGTTGATGATGATGATTTTAAGGAGATTTATGCAAATCTTATTCATGGATCACAAGTGGATAGTTACCATTTTCAAGGAAAGTTGTTGTACAACCTTGGAAATATTTGTATCCCCACCACTGAAAGAATACATGTAATCAGAGAGGCACATACCTCTATTGTGTCAGGTCATTTTGGTGTAGGGAAAACTTTGTGCCATTTGCACATCTTGTGTTATTGGCCTTACATGAAAAATATTTTGACTCAATATGTAGAGAGATGTGGGTTGTGTTTAGCTAGAAAGCCCACTAATAGAAAATTTTGGCTCTGAACACCACTCCCTATTCTGATTTGTCAATGGGAAAGTGTGTCAACATATTTTGTTATTAGTTTGCCTTTGTCTAGGAGAGGTCATGACTATTCTTATGTCATTATGGATGGATTTATCAAAATGTGTGTCTTAATGTGTTGGCTGAATTGGACCTAACCCAGGTTTGGAAGAGTTATTTAGCCAAGCAAATCCCATAGCTACCAGCCCTTTTGGCAACATCCCGTGAAGCACGGACTGAGGTCTCACCCGAGGTAGCAGGGGAGGGTGCTATAACAAGGTTTCCGCACCCTAGGGATGTCCTGGTGTGATCTGGAGGTTTCTCGCACTGGTTTACAGCTCTGCGTTGCTTGGTATTCGCACAAATCCAGATTGATTATAACTTTCTTATTAATGCACTATTCTATTGGAGGTTGTGGTTACAAATCAACAGGGTCTTTAAGCAAACATTTAACCAACACAACTGATTCATGCATTAAAATGAACTTATATTTTCATACATCTATACAATAAGCAGATTAAATTAAATAGATATTATGAAAGTTAGATTCGCGACATCATCATAAGGAACACAAAATTTTAGAAGAAACTTATCTTTATTTCTACTTATCCTCAATACATTCAGATTCACCCTGCGCACTCAGCTGCAGGGGTCTGCACACACAGCTGCGGACTGTCCAGGCCTATGTGCACATAGCTGCAGATCTTCTACCTACTACCCCAACCATTTACTCAGACTTACAGATGCTTTTGGACTATCTTCTTCAAAAACCCATTATATTTCATCTTTTTCCCACCAACTACCTTTCCCTCATAGAGTTGCACTTTATTTATACCCTTCGTTGGCCCGCAATCCCTACGCTGGCCGACTCTACTTATATTTCTTTACATTATCTTCAGGGGGGCTAACCTTTGACTCAATCCTATTATACTTCGTGCTTTGCATTATTCAGAGTTTTTACAATAATTTAATCCTACTTTCTGGGCTTTCTGCCCCAAAACCATTACGCGGGACCTCTGATACCCAATAGTCCCCCAACAAAATCATCGTGACTCATCCCCAGTCACTCACCAGCGTGGCTAGATTCTCTACCTTGGCTTCATGGTTCGCCTCTCTTTGAGTGGCGCTCATCATCCTATTGCCCCTTTGTTGTCTCCTACAGCGCTTTGTCCTGCTCCTGCTTCAGTGTTTCTACCACGTCTCACAACCGATGATGCTCATTCTGCTCTGTTTAGTTAACACAGAACACCCCCTCATAGGATTTTAGCGTGGGCATGGGAGCCACATATGGGACCGCCTAGTACCACCATAACCACTTCTAACCTTCGTATCTTCTCTTCTTTCTGTCTGCTGCAACGTGTGTTGCAATTTTACAATACCTTGGCTACTGTCCGCAATATCCCAATCTTCAAGGGACATCAGAGATGACTTAGTAACTGCATATTTACCTATGTTCATCATCTGTCCATCCTTTCATTGTTTTGTCATAGTGTTCCAGCCTAGCCCTCGGCGAGGCAACGACATCCCGACCAATTCTACTTCGTGTTACCTCTTTTCCGGTACATCCCCTACTAGTGATGTTGTAGCCTACGGGACCCCCACAGTGGTCAACACCATACTCTTTAGAGAGTCCTGCTTCTCCATCGGCCAGATCACTACCTTCGGGCGCATGCCTTGTGCAGAGATAATGAACAGCTTCATATGTGTTTCCGAAGTGTAGACCGCCCTCGGTGATTTATAAGCCATGCAAATTTCAAATTCACTGATTACCGCCTGTTCCAATTCGTGTAAACTACTCGTGTAAAATATGTGGTAGCTCGTTTCATATCTGGCATGTATTGCTTTTCTTAATTGCTTGCTGGCTGCTCCTTTTTTCCATAACGTAGACATGTTGTCATGAATAGTGATATCAATGGTCATCATTCCTTTTATCAGCGCATCCACATGATTCTTTTCACACAACTGCGATCCTTGTGTTTGGTCCAATGTATGCACACCGTAGTACTCGCACATCTGTCCCCCAGGCTTCTTTATCATCCCACGCTCTCTTTCAACTGGGTGGAGTGGTGAGACTATCCTCTCTTTGGCTAACCAGGTGGTCGGCCAACCCGTGTAGAGCTCTAGGCGACTGCCATTCACTCTTCCTGGGAAACGGTCTCCTTTGAGTTTAGCCAATTGAACCACGCCCCCATCAGTAAATTCTTTAACGACATAGGGTCCCAACCAGTGCATGCGGAGTTTACCTGGAAATTTTTCAAACTTACTGTCATAAAGAAATACTAGATCATTTTCCTTAACCATTTTCAGGATTTTGTTACATTCCTCGTTCCAGCAATACGTAGCATCCTTCTTCAGTAACTGTTCCATTGGAGCCATGATCTGGACATAGCTTTTTATAAACTTCTGATAGTAACCCATGTGTCCCAATGTAGCGCGTAGCTGCTTTACACTTCACGGTGCTTGCAGATTTAGTATGACAGTGATCTTTGTCAGATCCACCATCAGTCCTTGCTTACAAACCACATGGCCGAGCAAGTTCCCGAAAGGGACGAGGAAAGTACACTTCTTTAGGTTGAGCACAATCTGGTGCGGTAGTAGGTATCTAGCATCAAGCGTAAGCTCACGACATGTTTCTTAACCAAGCCAAATATGGTCCAGTCATCCAGGTAGACTTCTAAGAACTTGTGGATAAATTCCTTGAACGTGGCTAACACAACACGGGAAAATATTGTCGTCACATTCTTCAGCCCAAAGGGCATTACTGTATACTAAAAAAAGCCCCATTCGGTAGCAAACATTGTATTTCTCTAATCCTTTGGTGCGATCCTGATATGATGGTGCCTAGAGAACCCATATATGAAGGAGTATGCTTCCTGTGTGCCCACATTTTCTAGTACCTCCTTTGTAAAGGAAGTTGGAAATGGATCGTTAACACAAGCATCATGGAGCTTCTGTAGATCTACACAGATGCAGATCTCACCCTTCTGTTTCTTCTCCTGCACAAACATAGGGCTTACCCAATTGGACTCCTCGACTGGTTCAATAATTCTGGCTACTAGCATCTTGTCCAATTCTTCACGGACCTTTGCTTTGTATTTTGGATTCAATTAGTAAGATCGTTGTTTCACTGGCTTTGCATCTAGCTTCAAAGTTATCTTCATCATTCCTAAGTCTCCTAAAATCCCTTTCAGCTCCGTAATTTTTGTAGGGAATAAATCTCAGTATTCTCAAAGCAACTCGATGACCTTTTCCACTGTGGCATCGTCCCAAAATTCCCCAAGTGTAGCATAATTCGACTCTTCCTCTATTCCGATATTTACTTGCTTTCGTTTCAATGGTGCCATGATGTATGGATCTTCTATCTCAGGGCCACACACCTCAAGACTCTCTTCAAATTCTGGTATATTGATATTACATGGATCATCCTCATCATCTTCTACTTGTACATTGTAACATGCTAAGGCCTGGCTCAAGTGTTGCGACTATTCTGACGGCATGAATTCTTCTGGTTCTAGCAGTGTTCTGAATATGGAAGTTTTTACTAGCTATAATGTGTTTTCCATAGTATCCATCCATTGGTCTTCAAAGAGAAATGTCGATAGAAACCCTTCGCGCAGGATATCCCACTCTCTGGTGCTATGTCAGAGTTCTGTTTCCATATACCAGTTCCTTGGAATGACATCTAGGGTATGATAAATAAGTGCACCCATTCTGGTTGAGGCTCCGCACCATAATCTTTGGTCCATTTGGTCAGATGCAGGCGCGGATCCTCTCTTCCATCATATTTCTCCGTTATTCGTAGCTCTGGTTTCCCAAATCTTATTTGCATCATGCGCCTACAACTTCGCCACTTTTCGAAGGGCCCTTCATGGGTGTCCCACCATCACGCCGGTGTCATGCGCAATGTCCATTTTAGCGCATCAAACCGTTGGTGCTATGGTACCTTGCTTTTGAGTTTAACTAGGAATTCATCCACTACTGTCAGCCCATTATATATTGGCAACTCGCAATTTTGAGCTTTAATGCAATACAACAATTTCGTCATCATATTACAGTGTAACATGGTTACTCCATTCACCCTATTTTTCCATCGCTCATCCTCTTCATCTGAATCACTGGTGCATGAACCGGCGTGACCTCACGAGAGTCTCCACTCCTCCTTTAACCTATTTGCAGCAATTTTGTAGATACAATCCAAAGCATCATCCTTTTCTTTGTTAGGCACAAGTTCTGTGTAGCGCAGTCCATCTGTTGGATCTAGCGGAACAATTACATGGAGCAAATTCTTCTCAAATATCATCTTCCTCTGTTTGAGGTCAATAACCCCATTCATGTCAATGGCCTAGTATATCCCTAGCAACACAGGGTACAGGCTACTTTTTTCCATGATTTCAATAACTTTGAAATCCATACGGGTACTTGCGCCATTAATACCTACTATAATTTCTTGCAACCTCCCATGGGCAAGATCTTCTATTGATTGGCCATTCGTAATTGGATAGGGGACCATTTTAGTGTAGGCTTACCCATGGGCCCCAAGTCTATTTAGGCAATACATTTGCATCTGAACCTAGGTCCAAAATGACCTAATCCATCTCATAGTCACCAATATATGGTATTAGCTGCATCTCCTAACCCATCTGCGATGTGTGTCTTCCTAACTTCAGGATTGTGCGAGCTTCAGCCCATCCTGCGCATCTATTAATCACTTCCTGTAACCCTTTAACTGCCCAATTTTCGTGAAGTAGTTTTATGCATGTCTCTAATAATGTAGTCAACATTGAGGGATCCCTAGCTAGCTCAGGTCGATCCCTACTGCCTCGAGTAGAGACACTCGTGAAGCTTTCCCTAGCTTCCATATTTTTCTCCCCATTGACTGCTTTTGTGGCTGTGTCACTCTACACTACCATATTTACCGTGGGTTCGTCATTACATGGTTCAGATCTCATCATCTGCACATTTTGCATTGTTGTAGGAGGCACTGCCTTCTTGTCGCAAATCTGTGCTATCAGCATGGGGCAATCTAGCAACTCATGATCGAATTGTTCAAAATAAGGACATGACCTTTGGGTTGGATTGGTACAATCCCACGCGTAGTGTCTTGGTCCTCCATAGTTGTAATAGATTAGCTACCCATGACCCCTTCCGAATCCCATTCCGCCCCATCCTCGACCTCGTCCTGAGAACCCACTGCACGCCATCACCACGGTTGGATCCTGACCTCGCACCTCAGTCTACATTCTGTAGGCAGGTGTCTAGTCCATCAACATTCGATAGCTACTATAATATCTTTCTTCATGACCCACTGATCTACAAAAGTTGCAAAAGAGTTGCTGGGGGGTCTAGTTGTATTTTGGCAATAGATGACAGTTATCAATGTTGTGCTTTCCTCCTACCTGATAGATTACACACCAAAGCAGGGAAATCGTGCTCAGCCCTGCCTATGCCTCTGGTTGCAATGGTGTCAGTCCCCCTGTTACCACAAAATTCACTGAGACCGGAAAATGATCTTTATTGTGTCCCTAGCTCTTGCACTTTATACACCATACTTCCTCCTGGACTTCCGAATGCATTATCTGCTCCTGTTTTAACTTCTATATTTCCAAACACAAATTTTGAACCTGCGCTTGGATTTGCTGAACTCCCAACCCTATGTCTTGTACCGGGGTTTTGTGCAGCTGCATTGCTGCCTCTTGTGCTTCCACTTGGGTTTAGATATTTTGTTGTGACAAAGCCAACTTCAGATATGGCGTTAGTGATGCGACGAACCAACCGCAATGTTGCGCATCCATCAGGGTCATGTTGGCCTCCTGAATGGTGCTTTTCAACCTCTGATCCAAAGCCCATTGGGTCTCACCAGGCATCATCGTGATCTCTTTGAACCCTAGAACCGAATACACTTCTGACTTTGACCAGCTAAACTCCTTTTTAAATTTAGTATGGATGTCCGCTATCCCCGTCGTTGGGTTGATGCTTGAATACTTTATGTACCATGTTAGCACTTGGTCCTGCAGTGCACTGACTATGATGGCTTCATTGATATTATCATCCACATCTTGCTGCACGTTCCATACTAATGTTAGCACAAACCAAAATTGTTCTGAGTCTTTGCCTCCTATTCCTTTGAACACTAGTAACTGAATTGTGTTCGCCATAGTTACACTTGCTCTACTACTGTCCCTGATCTTTTTGATTTTTCAACATTCTTTTCTATAGAGTCCCTGCGTTTCACACCAGACACCCCTTATGCAGATCCTCGTCCCGGCAATGGAACCATTTTTTGGCTTAATTGGGCTTGACCCAGGTTCTGAAGAGTTATTTAGCCAAGAAAATCCTACAGCTACTAGCCCTTTCAGCAACAGCCCACGGAGCACGGACAAAGGTCTCACCCAAGGTAGTAGGGGAGGGTGCTGGAACCAGGTTTTCGCACCCTAGGGATGTCTTGGTGTGGTCTGGAGATTTCGCGCACACTGGTTTACAGCTCCGTGCTACTTAGTATTCGCACAGATCCAGATTGATCATATCTTTCTGTTGTGGTCACCAACAAACCCCTCTTTTGTTTGGTGTTAGCAACAACCCCGAGCAAATGGGGGACCCTTAGTAAAAAATTCATCAAAATTCCCCTTGAATATTTTTGTTTTTCCTTAGAATCTTATCGCAGCAAAGCAAAGGAAACACTTCTTGTTATAAGCTTATCAAACCACGAAAAAGCAACGCTAAACTCATCACATCGCATTTATCATAAGTGCTCTTAACAAGAGAGACTTAAGAAATCTCCGACGGCCAATGTGCGACATCGCATATCACAGCAGCCGCATAGAGTAAGACGCAATGACTAATATCCGCGATGTGCGATTTGCGATTTGCGATCTCTAATCCACAATCTGCGATCTGCGATGATCCGATATCGTGGTATCACAATGTTGTAATACTAATATGCGATCTGCGATCTGTGATTTGCGACGAAGCACGAGATCTTGCTCAGCACAACATTCAAAGGAAAGTTGTCCTTTAATCAGAGTTAGGCGCGCACATGTGAAAAGAAATTAATGATCATACGAATGACCGCTTTTCGTTTTTCGAAGAGTCAGTTCACTTTGAATGTCATGATTATACACACGCAACATCTGAAGCTTTCGTATCAAACTTTATTTTTCATTTATTATTTTCCTTCACACAACTATAAAACAGGAGATAAAATGGAGTAATTTTTCTTGTGCAGGAAACATATAAGGAAAAGAGGAAAGCGTCGATGTTTAGAGGCCACAGAAGAGGCTTCTTCAGAAGCAGGAACCACATACGATAGGCCATCTGAAGTTCAGATTTAAAGGCACACAAAAGCAGCATGACTACAAAGATACCTGAAGCTTGCACGATAGAAAAGCCCGGAATGAAGAGCAAAGGCAGTTTCCAATCCAGCGAATTGCTCAGGAAGTAAAGTCTTCTGACTCATCAAGTCATTAACAAAGACAGAAAACCAAAATAGCAAAAGCAGGTCCACTTCGAGAAAAATTCGAGTTATTACCAAATATACATTCAGTCCATGGGAGATTCTCTTAAAATATCTGATAGTTTATCGAAGAGGTGGTGCCGACCCTTGTTACTCCTATTTTTGTAACACGCACAAAGGGAAAGGCAACTAGCCGACCCCTCTCGGTCGAATGCTGCACACTCACAGTGCTAAAGGAGCAAAGACAAAAATAGTTCAAAGTTAGATTTAATTTTAGAAATAAT
>APFE031438122.1:0-49523 GCA_000404065.3 Pinus taeda
TGTAGCAGGGCCGAGCCTATAGGTTAAACTTCAGGTGCACCCATCTGGCAGAATATGAAGCTCTCTTACTAGGCCTTAAACTAGTAAAATCCTTACAGGCCATAAAATTTTCAATCCTAGGAGACTTAGACCTAATCATCCAACAAGTAAAAGGAAACTTTGTCACTAATGACAAAAGACTGAGATATTATAGGTCTGCTGCTGCTGAAATACTAAATTCCTTCACTGAGTTCCAAATAACCAAAATTCCTAGAACCCATAACCTTCATGCTCATAGTTTGGCCACGTTTGCAAGAACTTGCAAACTACCTTTTGAACCCCAACATTGCTTTATAGCTGAGATAAAACATAAACCTTCTGTCCCAAACAATGTGAAGGATTGGCAGGTATTTGAGGATGATACACAGCTAAACAATTTCTTAACTCTGCAGCAAGAGTTTTCAGGACTGAACATTGATACAGAGGCCGCAAGTGAGCCACAAACACTAGCTGAACAACACCACACAAATATCTCACTCGAAACAGCCAATCAAATGCTTTGTCCAACAAACATTGACCAGGAGAAAATACAAGAACTTGAACAAGTTCATTCTGAGGAAATAGTTGATACTGAAGCTGAAGTTATACAATGGAAAGACAATTTTCTTCCAACAGGCCTAACTCCATTGGAGGACATTTTTGACTCAAATGATGTCCCTAGAAAACCAAAATTGCAACCCCTTAATGCTGCCATTGAAGAGTGCAATATTGGAACTGTTGAAAAGCCCAAGATAATTAAATTCTCTGCATCTCTACCACCTGATCAAAAGCCTAAATACATCGACCTCTTTAAAGAATTCCAAGATGTCTTTGCATGGAGTTATGAGGATTTAAAGTCCTATGATACCTCCATCATTCAACATACAATCCCTCTTAAGCCAAATCAGAAACCTTTTAAATAGAAATTGCGGAGAATCAACCCTATGCTTCTCCCATCAATTGAGAAATAGGTACAAAAAATGTTTAAAGCTGGCATAATAGCACCAATCAGATTCTCAGAATGGATTTCAAATCGGCCTACAGAAGAAAACGGGTGAAATCACTTTGTGTTGATCTAAGAACTGGAATCAATTCCTAAAGATAATACCCTTACCAAGATGGATCCATCTGCAAAGAGTGTGGGGCCTCAGAATCTCTCTTACTGTAAATAAGCAAACAAAAGCTTTATATTCCAGAAGTGCCACAAAGGTGACAACCTCCAATTTTGAAGTACAAAGAGAAAGTTTTCAAGTTTTGGTAGGAGCAGTCAATGGCCAAGGCATTCTGACCTGCTGTTCTTGGTATTTCAAAGGAAAAACCATCCCCAAGTGGAGCCACTGTTAGATACCTATACCAATAGGTTTCATCTTTCATGATTGGCAGGGGAAGTGCCAATATGATCTACTTTGATGACACAAAGATCTCATATTTTGGTAGTGAAAGTATACCCACATTTGGTTGATGCTGCCTTACCTCAAAATGGGTGATCCAACAGCCTAATCTAGATCATGCCATGTTTCAATTTTTGTTGTAAATAAGAGAAAGAAACCTGTCCAAACAACTCAATCTTGGCAGGTAAAGTAGATAGGTAGTGAAAGAAGGTTCCCAACTGTTTAATCTGGGGCCTTGGAAGCAATAAGGGTAGCTTTAGATAGAAAATCAAAAGAAGGCCAAAGGAAAAGAAAAGGCACAAAAGGGTTTGAAAATCTAAGTGCACCCTCCTTGGAGTAACAAAAAATGCTAGGCAATAGAGTGGGTAGGTAGAGGGGGTTGCAGAAATTTTGGTTCATGGCATTTCACTCGCTTAAAGCAAAGGTAAAAACATGGTGCTAGTACAAATGGCCTATTTGCAGCAGTCTTGCAGAATCCTAATGGAGCATTTCTAACTTCCAAATCACCCCCTATCACATTCATAACTTACATCCCTATGCCACCCATGTACACAAAGAAAATCAAAGTCTTTTGTTGGTTCTAGTTTCTTTAATAGCCACATTTCTTGTGCAAAAAATTCTTTTCATTTTGATCTACTTCCCCAAAACTAAGTTAATTTCATATAAAGAACTTAGTATTCTACCTCCCTCATCCACCCCCTTTTCATCCATACTAACTACTAACCTATCATTATGTAACTCCCTATACCCCCTATTCCCCCTATTACTATGTAAAACTTGGCAAAAACCCAAAAAAAATCTATGTATCCCCTTGCTCGAGCATTATAGCTCTATGTATGACTTTGAAGGTCTTCAAGCGCTAAAAAATTTAAGCACAACCCAAATAGCGCCAAAGAATTAATCCTGGGATTAATCCGAGATTTGCTCAGATTAATAACCTTAAACCCGCTTTGTAAATAAACCTTTGCAAAAACCCGAAAAACCCATTTTGTCCAAAGTTCCGCCAGGCGCGAATTTTAGAGAAAATAATATTTTATCCTTCCCCATAGTCCGTATTACCCGCGCATCTTAGCAACCCGTCGACCATCGGATTTGAGCCTTCCCATCCGATGGCCCACATAATATCGGACGGGCATCCGTGACCGAAAGATACCTTCCGAGAAGCTGTCAGAGGGTGACGTCAGGCCTCTGCCACGCGTCACCCTTATATTCTCTCGGAGCGCCTTCTGACAATACCGTGACCATATAAAAGGCGGTCCGAGAAAACCCTCTTACCACTCTGCGAAAACGCCTGCCCATGCCAGCACCACGACCCACCCACGTCGCTTCCACTTGGCGCCCTATCAGCACCCCCGACTGCCAGAGCTCCTACGTGTCTACCACCTGTGCAATCCCCGTGGACCACTCACAGACTGCCACATCACCCAATGACGTCATGCTGATGTCACCCGACCCTGACCCCACCTCATGACTTCATGCTGATGTCATCCAAAAAGCGCACCAATAACCCAAAAGTCCATATTTTAGCCGATTTTCGCATTTTTTCTCATTTTCACTGAAAGAACTATTTCTCTCCTCTGCATGAAAATTACATCCATCTTCCGCCAACCTGCAGAAATCGACCTGAAGAACGCTGCCGCCTACAACCCGCCTGTATTTGTCACCATTGCCGGCAATTCACCAGGTATTTACCCAGAGCATCCCTTCAGAGCTAAGTTATGTCCATATTTCTCCGGAACTAAATTTACAAGAGAAAGACAACCTATTTTTACCAACAAATCCCCAGAAAAACGAGCATTCCTCATAGGTGCAGGGTCGAATTTCACCTGCTGAACCCATATACAGTCACCCTTCCCAAAATTCCCACTTTGTCTGCGCATTCGTGGACTGTAAACCTAAAAGGCATAATTCACAAGGAAAATAGAGTTGCCAGCTCCTGCAATCCCTCAATTAACTCTTGTTGAACATTCTGCACCATTGTCACCACAGTTGCCTCATTTACCCTTACAATTGGCTTTACTTCTGCAAAATTAGCCCTCTGTGGTTTCTTCCCGCTAAACCATTGTTCGCACAAGTCATAACTATCTGCTTAGCCATGGAGACACAATAGTCCTGAATTTCAACCTTTGAATGCCCACACGAGAGCTAAGTGGAAAGCCCTGGTGATAAATTTACCAGATGTTAGACTCCATGGCCATGACAGCCAAATTCAATATTCACTGTTTGAATGAATTCAAAGTCCCAATATTCATGGCTGACACCTTAGGAATTGGGATTCCCACATACGCCATTTACACCTTCTCAAGTCAATGTCCCTCCATTGATAAAATATGCATGTCGAGCTATGACCCCTATCAGAGAGCCGTCCTCAGCCCCTCAGGCTCAGTATTGTTCCATATCACCCCTGAGGCCATCAATGAAATGCTCCAGTTTCACACCACAAAAGCCCTAACTCCTCTCTCCATCCGTGATTTGATAACGAAAGGGGGCAAGTTGTCTAGTGATCAGATTGCCAAGATTAATCAATTGTTTATTCAGCCTCAATATCAATCTATGACCACTACCCTTCCCATAACATATCCATATCTTAATGAGCTGGCAAAATGATGGTAGATTTGATCAGTTACATCCTAGGTTATGGGACATATGAGGATGTGGATGAAACCATTATGGCCATGCTGTCCATTTTCTCCCCAGGGATGCCTCCTGCTGTACATTATGATTTTTCCACTTTTATTGCCAATAAGATTCATGAGCAATTAATGAATCTGGAGAGGGAAAAGGTGTTTAAATACACCAGGTACATATATCATTTATTCTTGTTCTATCAGCCTGATGCCTTCCCTGTCCCTCTAAAAAATCTAGATGCCCAGGGAAGCCCAAGGTCGGTTGTGTTTTGGTCTTCAGTTTGCCATCTTTTGCCTTACTCACCTTACACCTACTGTGAATTCATCGATCTTTTCATTCATCCAGCTATGACCTTGTTGTTGGGTGTCCCTCCTCCCAGATTGACAGATGAAATGCAGAGAATTCTTCAACTCTCAAAGGCCTACATCATTGGTGATTGGTACTTCTACCAACACCATACAGTAATTAGAGTATATGGCTATGAGCTGAATCCCTATAGGCTGCCAAGATACGTCCCTATGAGACTCTTTTCCCTAGAGTACTTCAGGCAGTTTGGAAATGCAGACTTTGTCCATTTCCAAAGTAAAAGCAAGAAGGTGCAACTAAAGGTGAGGAATCAGCTGGGCCCCTTTTTGTACAATAAGAAGGAGGAAGGATGGAAGGAATTTGATGGGATTCTAGAGACCCTCAGACTTCAAACGAGTTTGAAGTGGGTGCCTTATGACCCTAATCACTTCATTTCCCTTAGGAGAATAAAATACAAATTGGGTGGCTATGTTCATGTGAAACTGCCTCATATTGAGAAGTATGCCAATGCCCTAAGCTAGAAAGAAGGCACCTTAGAAGAGCCAATTGGTAAAGAAGAAATGCTAAGAAGAGAAACAAGAAATCTTGAGAAAGAGGCTGACTTGGAACATTGTGGGCAAGTTTCTTCCTCCTGTCAAAGGCAAATTGGAGCAGCTGCCTCATCTTCCACAGCCCAGCAACAAGCAGCCGAAATTGCCCAACAGGAAACAAATAAAGATAAGGGCAAGCAGGTGGAGCAGGAACAACCACCTCCTAGCACAGAGCAACAAACAGGGCAGCAAGTGGAAAAGGAGGTCGAACAGCAACAAGAACAACAAGAAGAACCTCAAGAAGAGGGGCAGCCTATGCAACAAGAACAAATGGCTGAAGCCCCAGCACCTACTGAGCAACAGGCTCAAGAGAATAGGCCTTCTGTGCAAGAGAAGACAGTGGAGACCTCAGTGCTCCAAACTCCACAAAAGGTGGAAAAAGGAAAGAAGAGGGACAGAGAGCAGGAGACTCCCCTTACCACGTCCACAAATCAAGGGGATAAAAGGCAGAGATTAAATCCCCTCTCTGAGGAAGAAATGCCTATGGGGCAATCGATGGTAATGGGCCCACCAAGTATGGAGGTATCTGCTAGTTCCTTTCAGCAGGAACAAGAGAGAAATCTTGGAGGAGAGGTCAACTCCTCAAGTCATCAAAGGAGAGCAGAGGTAGGAATCAAGCAACATTTTACTGATATCAAGAGGAGAAATGAGCCACTCAGGCTCCAAATCTACAACTAGTTGCTAAAGATGGCCCCTACAAATCAACAGAGGCTTATGTCATCCTATGACATCTCAGAAGGAAAAATGACCATGAGTCATTTCATGCCCACCACGCTGCAACCACAGTCAACTGCAGACTACATAAGAACCAACCTAGAGGTTCTTGCAAAAGACATCCACCCTATGGACAAAATAGAACTTCATAAGCAAACGGGTGAAATGGTCTATGAAACATTGACAGACAAAGCAATGTTGGAAAAAAGGCTAGAAAATAGCCTAAACAATACAGCTTCCAAACTGGAGTTGGAGAAAGCATCCTCCATGGCCAAAGACAACAGGATTAAGTCTTTGGAAGATATAATTATAGAGCTTGGGCATGACCCCAAGGATCCAAAGGCCATACAAACGCTGCTAAAAATAAGAGATGTAGACCTTGCAGCCCTGAGAAAGAAGGTAAAGCTACCAGCAACCATTCACCCCCAAACAGATGAGGTTGCTCAGCAGAAGCAAGAACAAGAGATAGCTACATTGCTGGTAGCACTGCACAAGCAACTAGTACAGACAGAAGGGAGGTTGGAAGACACAGAGGCTGTACTACAGGCAACCCTGTAGCAGAAAGAGGGAGGCCAGACTTCTCAGCCCCCTCCAGAGGTTATAAACCTTGAGGAGCCTCCAAAGATCACTCCTCCTCCCACAGAAGCAGCAGCAGCAGCAACAGCACCATCAACATCAACAACAGCACCAACACCATCTATAGAGCAGGCTCCGAGCCTCGACATGCAGAAATTGATGAGTGAGGTCCAGGCCCTTAAAGCCCAGATGACAGAACTGAATGGAGCCAAGGAGAATTTTGCCAAGCTAAATGAGAAGTATGACAAATCAAAGAAGAATGTGGCTAAGAAAGGGAGAGAAATAAAAACTCTCAAAGAAAGGATAAAGGAGCTGGAGAAAGAGCTCACCCTTGACAAAGTGGTGGCTGAGATTAGGACAGTTTTGTGGACCCACATTGTCCAATCAATAACGGATCAGTGGCAATACATCGAAACTATTCATGACCAAATGGAGCTCATAGGCAAAGCACAAAGGGAAGTGCATAGAGAAAGGGCATCTGTAGGCAGTATGCCTGAGATAGCCAGTAGAATGATTAATGTGCTCAATAACCGGACAGGTCCTCAGCTGGCAGCAATTGGGATCTCCAACAGGACAGAGACTATCTAGCTAATAAAGAGGGTCCTCACACTGAAAAGCCTGGTGCAGACATTGGATAGAAGAAGCCAGGACATGCAAACAGAGGTAAATAGGTTCATGGAAAAACTTGCAGCATTACAGGGCAGAGGTCTTCCCAGCTTGCTCAACAGTGCAGGAAAACTGCTGTCACATGAGGTCTATGCAAAAAGGGTGAACACATTTGCCACCAATCAGATCAGTCAAGGATCAAGCAGCTCACAGGCAACAGGGCCAGCATCTAGGCAAAGTCTCTATGACAGAGTAGAGAATTTGTTTTTTATTATGAATGAGATTAGCCATCTATTTGAAGTGCCTCTGAACTTCTACAAATATACAGAGGCAGATGAGACCTTGGATGCAATTTTGAGGCATCAATTGCCTACACAGGAATGGTGGACCTCAATGATACAATTATTATTATAGCAGGGGGTTTCATCTAAGTTTTGTCATCAAAATATATAAGTCATCACATTCAGAAAGTGTGATGCATATACTATGATCGAAAGGTGGAATGAGCCACCTCAGCGGGAAGATTCAGCCACCAAAAGCAACAATGTCAGCTACAGCTAGCAGGGCCTAGAAAAGCTACAGCATGACAGAGTATAAAGACACATCATTCACATCATTTAGCATTAAAGCAGAACGCTCAACTGACTCACTCTCCTCCAAAGGTCAAGAAGAGGCCTGACAGCATTAAAGACCATTTATCTTACATTCACAGTAGCAATAACTTTCTTATATGATATTTTGTAAAGTTGGTGAGCATAGTTAATGTATCAAATGACTCAACATTCAGATATTTTGTGAAACTTATTGTATATATTCCCCCTCGCACAAACTTTCAAGGGGTTGTTGTTGGTTTTTTTGTTCTCTTATGAAGAAATGAGAACTTGGCTGTAACTTTCAGAAGGATGTTATAAATAAAGCTTGGAGTTTGCAGGAACTGAGTCTTACTGGTGCACGCTGTGATTGGAACCATTGAATGCTACAGGATTCTAGTGCTATGGCTTGATATAATAAGTGTTTCTCTATCTCTGTTAATGTTTCTGTTATTTGTTTTAACTCATAACTCTCACATGTTTTTCTAAATCTAGGAAAGAAAGAAAAAGAATAGCTCAGGATTTGTCCTTGGAGACACCCTGATCTCAGTCTATCTGCACTATAAATGTTTTCCATAACTTCAGCTATTTAAATTGGAATTCTTAACTGCTCCAATGAGCTCTGAATATCTCACAGTCACTATTTGGTGATTCATTTATGCTACTAAGTAGAGATTGTTGTTCAAATTGATATCACACTGTCGGTATCTCCATATCCCATTGTTTCACTCACTAAATCAGAAATTATATTAACAATAGCCATCTAGCCTTGCAGCAAAACTTTCTCCATCGTAGGCACCAGAACTATCTCACTTTTCTGACTCCATATGCCCAATGGATTAACATCTTCTGCACTCTTCATTCCCTTCTTACAACAAAAGTTCACCAACCAAAGTCTTAAACAGGAAACTGAAACTTTAAACTAGCCTAAAATACTCACAAAGCATAGCTGAAACTTAAAGAGAGAGCCCTCTCTGATTATAAATAGGCTAGGATCTATAATCCAAAGGTTGGTTAGTGGTTACCCTGACCGTATTCCCTTGGGAGTCATAGGGAACAACCTGGGTGTTAACAACATGACAATCAACTGATGATCCAAAGATTTGAAAGTGATTTACATCAGGTTGCTTCCCAGAATAGGCCTCCATAGGTGTCTTCATTCCCAGTATATGGTGCGGGCTTCTGTTTTGCAAGTATACTACTGTATTGCATGCCTCAGCCCACAAATGCAGTTGTAGGCTTTGGTCATGCAACATCTCTCGAGCTGCTCCCATAATCAATTTGTTCTTCCTTTCAGCCACTCCATTTTGTTGTGGGTTATCGGGTGCCATCAATTCCCGTTTAATACCTTTTGCATCGCAAAAGTCTTTAAACTGTTGGGAGACATACTCTCCACCATTGTCACTACGAAAGGATTTTATTTTCTTTCTAGATTCTTTCTCTGCCAAGGCTTTAAACTCAAAAAACCTCAAGAAGGTTTGGTCCTTCTTTTGCAAAAATTAGATCCAACATCTACAAGAAAAATCATTAATAAAAATAACATAGTACCTTTGTTTAGTGATGGAGGCTATAGAGAAGGGTCCATAAACATCTACGTGAACTCACTCGAGGATTGCTCCAGTTGTACTGTCTCGATCCGGGAAGGAAGATTTCACATACTTACCCAAGGTACAACCTTTGCATGTAGTCATCTGCTCAAGTTTTCCCTTGGGTAATCTGGTAGAAATCTACCGCATGATCTTCAGGGCTCCATGGTGCAAGTGGCCTAGTCTTCTATGCCATAGCTTGCCAACATCTTGGCTCTACACCATCTCAGCTTTGGAACTCAAAGCAGCACAATCATCTACCTCTATCTTGTAGAGATTCTTGACTCAAATCCCTATTCGCTTTGTCTGTCCAGTACCGATATGCCTCAGGAATACCTTTCCTTTACTAAAGACTACATCATAGCCTTTATCTTCTAGCATAGCAACAAACACGAAATTCTTCTTTAGACCTAGTACATATTTTACATCAGTCAGGGTAAGGGGATCTCCGTGATCCCTTTAAAACACAACCATACCTTCACCTAAAACACGGTACTTTCCATCATTGCCCATCTCGATCCGCATCTGGAGATTCTTCTCCTCCAAGGTACTGAAAAGATTCTTGTCACCTGACATGTGGAATGAAGCTCCATTGTCTAGGTACCACACACATCACACCATGGATGAAACCATGCATGTGATAAGGTTGAGAAATCCAGCTCAAACTGTGAGGCTAGTGCCTCACTATCAGATCCCTTCGAGGAACCCTTCTTGGATTTCATCTGTGGACAATTCATAGCATAATGGCCCACTTCATGGCAATGAAAGCATCACACTTTCGATTTGTCAATCTTCTTCCCATCATGGGAAGAACCGAATTTGGGATGGGATGCCTTCCCTTTCCCTTTCCTCCCCTTATTGCTAAGGCTAGATTTTTCTCATCATCTTGCTTTGATGAGGATCCATCGCTGGTGCTTCTTCTTATTTCCTCCTGCAACAGATCCTACCAAAGTCGTTCCCAATCTAGCAGTGTTTCTCTTCCATTAAACGAGTCTTGGTAGCTATGCAAACTCTTAGGAAGACCGAGGAGTGCAAGACTCACCATGTCATCATCATCGGTCATGATCCCTACACTTCCAAGCTCATCCCTGCAGGTGGTGAGCTTGTTCATATATGTGGAGATCGTGTCGCCCTTTTCGCACTTGATCTTACGAAACTTGTCTTTCAGTGCCGGCTTCCTCTGATCACTGTTGTTCTAATATAAATCTTTCAATGTTTTCCAAATTGAAAATGGAGTCTCCTTCCCATGGAGGCTCGAGACAATGTGATCTCGAACTCCCTCCAGGATGATTCTCCTTACTCTAGCCACACATTTATTCCATTCCACCAGTTGAGTAGCATCAGTCGGCTTGGGGACTTCTTATTCAATGAAGTCCTTTAGATTGTTATTCTCTAACACTGCCTCCATGCGATCCTTCCAGGCTATATAATTCGAGATGCCATCAAGGGCATACTCAAGTCTTAAATCACTGAATGCCATAGGTGAAATAAAGATGTGACAAGAACTCGATTTCTATATTTAGGAACCAAACTTCGAACTTCTCCTTCTTGTATACAGTTCTTCGCCTTGATCACCTTTTCTCTGATACCATGTAGAAATTCCCATTGTAGATCAATAGATTATGTGATATACTAAAACACAATACAAGATCTACTTCTACAACACTTTGTGGAAGCTTAATTGAATTGAGCAAGATCAAGAGAACACATATAACTGAGAATGAGAAATCAATCACACATAACGTGGAAGACATAACCCGGGGAAAGCCTTAGCCTAAAACCCCAACTATGTATTATCATACAAGTCGAAATCTTGTTCAAGTTACAAAAAGAATCAGCTCTCAAGCTATCCTGCTCTCTCTGCAATCAAACAATATAGCTCACAGACTGAATAAACATAGTATATGTCCTCCTCAAGCCCTTCAAGACTCATATTTCCTTGAAAAATTTTTCTTGGGGTCCAATGATGTCACGTGTGTGAATTGGCCTCATCACACTCACTAAACTTGAAGAAGTAACACACAATCCTCAAGGAAAGAATTCCTTATGCATGCAAGGAATATTCACAATGGAATATTCTAGCAACTAATAGTAAACTGCCCCTCCATCTGATCTCAACTGGGTCTCTGTCTAAACTGACATGCATGAGTTATTTATGAGAGAATACTCAGTTATCTAAAGTGCAGTAGTTACATGCATGGAAGCATTAACTAATTGAACTTACATTAATTCAACAAACCGTGTGAATTAATCTAACTGGACTTGCCTTAGTTAACTAAGTAACCTAATTACAACTCAATTTTACAAATCATCCTTATCTCTTTAACTGATGGATAAATTCCTCAATTAATGGAGAAACTGTTGCATGTCCCTACATAGACTTCATGTTTGATTTTCCTCAACTAATTGACTCAAGATGAATTAATTAATTAATTTACAAACAACTGTTAAGATCAAATTTGAATTTTACTTCACTATTTTAGTTTAGGGATTGACTAAAATAGGAAGGTATTCCGAAATGCTATTTATAGAATGCTATTTTTAGCAGTTCCATTTTTCCATCCATTGTTGCTAAGATCAACACTGGCTGAACTGCTATTTATAGCAGTGCTATTTTTAAAAATTCTATTTTTAGCATTTCTTGTTGTTATTTTCAACAAAAATTGACCAACACCTTAGTTACCATAACCCCATTCACATGAAATTACACTCCCGTTGGAGAAAGTTGAGTGTACAATACATCATAGTCATTGAATTAACACATTAGACTTGGCAATAGACTATGATGAAAATCCATGAAAAATTCTATGGACTTTCCTATATAATGGAGAAGGGTTTTCTTTTCAGTGCCTCTTAATATGAAGCTTTTCCAACCTTATGATTGATATGTTATAAAGTGACATAATAGAAATATAAAAGTTGTCAACCTTATAAATGACCCACAACCAATTTTTAGGTAGACCTAGCAAGTAGATTATTTAGAACACTATCCACAAAAATAAATTGGCCACTAAGAAGGATAAAAATTGGAAAGGAAAATGTAGCCACAACAATTCTTAAAAGTCCATGTAGAATTGGAAATGAATTGATTATGGGTGCTTACCATGATTCACATGGAAAACATTACTACGCACGTGTTGCTAAGTGGAGATAACAAGAAGCTAAAATTTTACAACCATACAAGTAACCTGTTGTCGCTATGAAAAACACCCTCTAAAATTTTACTTACACTTGAATTTTGGATCCTACTTGTGATCCTAGGATTTGCCATTTCTTGATTGTTCATATTTGTTCCATAGTTGGTTGATGTTCCTTCAGATTCTAAATGTCAAAGTCACTTTCTCACACATGTTTTGTCTTCGATGAATTCACAAGCACACATATATTCTATGCAAGCTTAGACATGCATTGTGAAGCCCTTGAAGGTAAAAATTGCACATTCACTAGTGTTAGTAAATGCATAATCCATAAACACAATGTACTGCGTAACACCTATCGACAACCAGTGCACACCCTCCATTGACAAGTCTTTCTCTCTTCGATTGCAATTTTACTTCTATTTCGATGAGTTTTCTCAACTGTCACTTTGACACACTTTGTTTTCGCAAGTGTTTCTTTCACATTCGCGATATAGTTTTTCTTGCTTTTGATATAACAGGTGTTGTTTTCATGTTATATTCACTTTGTCATGTGTCACTTTCAATTTATTTAACATTTTTCAAGTGTTGTTTGTCGTTTTCTTTTACTTTCATAAGCATGATCTTGTGATTGGGGAAGTGCCGCATATAGTCAAAGGGAGTCATTTGTACATTCTTGACGGGTAGCTTTGATGCATCCTCTTTCACTACTACGTTCTATTTATCAGAAATACATGTATTATACACATTACCAAATTATTGAGCACTTTTTTCTAGTGTATATCCTAAGTGTCAGACTTGGAGGAGATTGTTGTTTTTCCATCAGATTAAGGGGGCATGTTGATTCTGAGTGCTGAGTGTTCAATGTTGTGTTTTTGTTATGAGTGTGTGATAATCTTCAAATCCTATATTGGTTTCAACTATGCCACATTTGTCCAACACTTAGTCAAGTTCCAAAAGCTTTTCTACTTGACCAACTTGAGCTCACTCTACCCCTCTAAACTACACATTTCACAATTTCAAGCCTCATGCATGCATCGTTAACTCCTAGAACTACGTAATGCACATTTATTGCCTCCAAGGAATTCACATTGGGCAGTCAAAATGCCCAAGGATTGGAATTTGAATTCTAGAACCATGCAATCCTTCCTCCCAATTAGTCTCCTTCTACACATTGCATAGTTGCAAGTAGCAATATGCCTCCCTTCCTTTCTGAATTGTACATATACATAACCCTCGATCCCTCTCCCTCTCCTGAACTGTGCATTTCACAGTTACAATGGGTAAGCCTGCCTCACTGTGACCATCATCTGCACAGTCTTGTCTCCTGGGCCTCCAGTGCTGCACATTGTGCAGTCACAAGCATCAATACCCCACTCCTAGCCTATGGAATTGTGCACTGTGCAATCCCTAAGCCTTCCTCCCTATCCAATGCTTATTTCCAAGCTAATTATTGAAATTTGTGAACAATTATATAGACTAAGAGTTTTTTGAAATAATGTCATCTTTTTTTGAGAGATTCTTCAGCGTAAATCACATAAGAATTCATTTGTCGACGCGTTTCGAACCAACCAGTGTGGTTCATCGTCAGGACAAGTTGAAGAAACAGATCCAGCTTAGCATGTTAAATAGTCTGAGCAGAGACTCCAACGACTAAATTAACGGCTAATTTTGACCAAAGGACCCAGGTCAAATTTCTATTAATTAATTTAATATTTATTATTGGAAATAAGTAAATTTTATATTATTTATTCTAATTTATGGAAAAAAGTTAAATTAGGTAAAAAAATTAAAATTTATGGCTAGTTAAAAATTAAATTAATTTAAAATTATTATATATATATATATTATATATATATATCTAATATATATATGATGATGATGATGATGATGATGGTTAACGTTCACTGAGACCAAATAATTCATATGATTTAATTATTTCCTTTATAAATAGTAATTAATAGTAATATGTATTACCATTAAGATTATTTTATTCTTTATCTTAACAACCTAATGCTATTTTATTTAATTAAGATATATATATATATATATATATATAATAATTTAAATTAATTTAATTTTTACTAGCCATACATTTTAATATTTTTACCTAATTTAACTTTTTTCCATAAATTAGAATAAAATAATATAATAAATTTACTTATTTCCAATAATAATAATATTAAATTAATGAATAGAAATTTGACCGGGGTCCTTTGGTCAAAATTAGCCGTTAATTTAGGTGTTGGAGTCAGTCTCTCCTCAGACTATTTAACATGCTAAGCTGGATCTGTTTCTTCAACTTGTCCTGGCGATGAAACACACTGGTTGGTTCCAAACGGTTTGACAAATGAATTCTTATGTGATTTACATTGAAGAAGCTCTCAAAAACTTGATATAGATCACAGAAGCCTCAATTCTACTAATGTCATCTTGTCATGAGGGAGTCCCGTCTGCAAGTACTGTATCTTGACATGACACGATAATGTTCCAGGAATATGTAAAGGATATCATATGAGAAGACACTTGTCAAGATAGAACCATCAAGAAGTCATTAACTTAGAAGATGAAGGGGCACTGACTTATGGTAGAAGATCAAAGATCAAGATCACATAAAGACTCCATATCAGTCAACGCGTTGGAAAGTGAAGATGAAGCACATGCAAGATTAGTCATGAAAACATCAAGAAAGAAACAAGAAGAGTATTGGAATTGATACAATATTATAAAATATAATACAAATTAAATTCAATAAATAAGCTAGGTAGATAAAAACCTCTACAAAAGCTCAAATATGTCATTTAATATTTGAGTAGACTTTGTTGAGTAGTCACAAAGGCTCTGGGTGAATAGAAATATAAACATATTTTAAAAAATAAATCATATAAATAAATGGAAATATAGATATATTTTAAAAAATAAATCATATAAATAAAAAACTTGACCAATTTTTCAAATGTCTAATTAATATTAGAATGGACTTTATTATCATAAATAACCAAATAAACTAAAGAACATCAAATAAAAAGCCTCACAAAAATTCAAATGTCTAAATAAAACGTTCCAAGCCGTGAGCAGTGACCAGCCTGAAACCAGTAATATAACGAGTGCTGATGTTAGTGGCAATTCAGGCCCTCTCTATATAAAGAGGAGACGTGTTGAGCATCAATCGGGGTTGAAGGAGCGATGCAAATATGTGCTTTGAAGATGTGAATGTGACTGCGATGCACGAAAATATGTTTTGCCATCATAGATATTGTCTACATTGTATGGGTGAATACGTTGAGCCTATACGTTAAGGCCATGATCGCTCAATATAGTGATGTGCCTATATGCCCACATCGCATGTGTAATTCCAAACTCACAATAGATGATTGTGAGAAATTCCTGTCATCTAAATGGCTTGAGATTTTTATAAAAAGGTCGGAAGAGGAAAAGATTGCAGATCCAGAGAAAGTATATTGCCCATATCCTGATTGTTCGTTTTTGATGGCTTTATCAAAATTAGATAGAAGTCCACAAGTATCTCCTCCCTCTTCTTCCTCATCACATTCTTCTCTAACAACAACAGCAACAAATATCTCCTCCTTTTTCTTCCTCATCACATTCTTCTCTAACAACAACAGCAACAAAATGTCAGAAATGCTCCCGCTTGTTTTGTATTGAGTGTAGGGTTCCTTGGCACCCAGACCTGTCTCGTCAAGAATATGCTCATCCTTTGGGCGCTGTAAATGCAGAGTTGAATTTGCTTGCAGAGAACAACAAGTGGAAGCGGTGTCCGAACTGCAAACACATTTTTGAACGCCACAATGGTTGCACTACGATAAAGTGCAGCTACAGGATTTTGCTACAGGGTTTTTTGAAAATGTTCTTGTACTCTTTCTACAAAGTGTTAGTGGTTTTTTCAATTTTATATAGTTTTTAAAATTCTTATGCTAAACTTTGTGTGTTTTCAGGCGTGGCTTTCAATTTTGTTACAAGTGGGATTCCAATGAAATTTTATTGTAATTGCGATGAAAATGACGATGAGGAAGATGAAGACGAGGATAATTGATTATTTTATTAAGGTAAATTTATATTTAAAAAATAATATTTTTTCTATAATTTTAATGAGTTTAAAAAATTTAAAATTCAAAAATGTATCTATAATTATTTGTAGATTATATTCTTTTAAAAACAAGACCAATAGCATTTGTATTATAATAGTTGGTTGTATGTTTAGAACCATATATATGTTTTAGTATTTTTAGAGGCTTTAATATTCCAATATAATGACAACAGTTTTTATGGTCTCTTGAGCTTTTTGAATTACAATTTTACATTTGTAACTTCTATAGATTCTGCTGTAGTTACAAAATTCAAACTAAACTCCAAAACATCTAAAAATTAGACAGGCAAGCAATTTCTATCTCACATAGAGATAACAATTGTGGGCCATCACATTAATCAACATCTCAAAATGATGACTCTTCTAAACTCACCCTTTGCATCATACCTAGAAGCAATGAATTTTAATTCAAATCTCAAATTTTAGGAGACAAGTTCGTAAGTTCTATAATAGATAAGGGCAACAACCTTATCTTGAACCATCTATCTTAAGTGGTCGGAACTAAGTTCAACGTGCTTCATCTTATTATATGCAATAAGGTTGTTAGTAACCCAAGTTGCACTATAATTGTCACAATAGATGGAAGTTGAGGCCTTAAAAGGAAACCTAAGCTCTACCAAGGGTTGTTGAATTGAAATTGCCTCTATACTGATAACACCATGATAATTATCTTCCATAGTCAACAAAGAGACTATATTTTATTTCTTTCATGAGTAGACAACGGTCTAGAAATGAAGCTATACATAGTCATAAGTGGATTACTATTGTCATGACAATACTTGACACCAAGGAGAGAGGTACCTTTGAGGTAACAAACAATTTTCTTTGCAACTTTCCAATGAATTTCATGTGAATCTCGCATAAACCAAGAAATCACACAAAAAAGAGAGGAAATGTTAGCACAATTGTTATTTAAATATTTGCATACCATGCCATAGGGGCTTACTTCAGACCATAAAGAAACTTCTATAGGCAACAAAAAATATTGGAATCTATCACAAAGATAGGAGACTACTCTGTATACATTTATTTGGATAAGTCACCATGAAGAAAGGAACTTTCAACATTCTTATAGTGGATTTTCATATAAAGGGAGAAGTAAGGGAAATAATTAATCAAACATAATTGATTTTTGTTCTAGGAGAATCTTTTTTAAATGTAATCAACATTTTAAATCATTCTTCCCTTGAGGTTGAAGAACTAAATTACTAGGGTTATTCTTCAAAAGAGAATCTATTTCAACTAACATCGTTTGTTCTCATTTGAGTTTTCCTTGTGCATCATAGGAGATGGGATCACAAGTCTCAATAACATAAGCCATAAAAAAACACTATCCCATTGATTTTCACTATGAGTCCATTTGCTTGAATAGATATTATTAACATTAGGTCTAGTAGCCTATTGAGTTAAATAAGGATTAGGTGAACTAACATTATTTCAAAACTTTGATCAATAAAAGTAACACTAGTCCATTGCTTTTCACTATGAGTCCATTTTGATCAATAAAAATTTGATAGGATTTGTATTCTTTTGAATAACCCATCATGATAGGAAGTATGGACTCATGCAACACATCCAAATATTCTGAGTTGTTATATTAAGGGCTTATTGCCACACCATATCCTAAATAGCATCATAGAATTGATAGCTATAGTCAGAACAAGATTTAGGATCTATTAAAGGTAGAATATTTAACTTGTATAATCCATCTGTTGACTCAATAAATAATTTAGTCATAATTGATCCATTGTTCTTCAAATCATTAATAGAGAATAAATTTGGATAAAACTCAACAATCTTACTAGTCAATGTGAGTTGGGAAAATCACAAAAGATTTGCACTCAAACTAGGCACATGATAGACATTAACAACCCTACCATGTCAACAAGATATATTACCATGAATATCAATTTCAAGAGAAAAATAATTAAAAGCATAAATATTCTCTTTAATATCTTTATCCAAGGAGGAGAACAAAGCAACATCCTTAAGCATATGATGAGTGCACCCAAAATCAACTACCTAGTCATTCTACAAAGTTTGAGCATGCAATGCTTGAGAGGTTCTAACTTTGAAGGTGAAGTTGTTAATTGACCAATTTATTGAATGTATAGATGACATGTCTCTTTAAAGATTCTTTAATTTCTCTTCCAAGTTTGAGTTATTCTTCCACAAGTTTTCTCAACACATCCCGCCTTTCCATAGTATTGACATGTCTTCTTCTTATTCTTCCTAGTGTATGACAACTCATCAATCATACCTAATATTGAGATGACCTCTTTCCTCTTAACTTTACCTACCTTTTACCTTAAACAAGTGAGCTTTATTTTTTCCACCAAGATACCCTTAATTAAGCAAAGTTTTCAAATCTTTGATCAACAAGTCATAGAGAGTATCAAGGGTATAGTATTTATTATCTTCCTTGACTAAAATCTAGTTAGTATGGAATGTGGAACATAACACATCATAATTTGTTATGAGACTCATTGACTAATTTAATGAGTTATCCAATTTTATTTGGGAAATTCTTCCCACATTCTCCGAATTTCAATTGCAATTTTTGCAGACAAGCCAAATAGTCCTTAATTCTCTCAAAGGAATGGGGATCAAGAGAGTTAAACTTTTTCTCTATTTGTATAACTTGGTTGTCATCAAATTTATCAAAGAATTACTTTAGCTTCTTATAGATTTCATGAATACAGTTTAACCCACTTGTATGAAAGTGAATATCTTGAGAAATGTAGGTTGTAATGGCCATGATGTCCTCATACTTCTTCCCATCACCTAGCCATCCTTTGAATTAGGAATCATGGTCTTGTTTTGTTGTTGGATCCATTTAATTTTGAGAAAAGTTTTGATATATGGTGTCTAGATAGCATTATTAAGCCCATTCAAGATAATACGATTGATCTTGGAAGCCATATTTTGATGTCTTATAGATATACTCTCAACTAGGTTACAATAAAAAAATTAACAACTTATAGTCAATTACTATAGATTAGGATAACCAAAATTTGTATGGTCCTTTATTAATAATATCTATCTCTAAGAAACTTCCTTGAATTAGGAAATATCTAGCTCATATTGTAATTGATTCTCAAAAATATAAAAAATCATGTTGGCTAGTTGACTGTCCTAGTCGACCTAACAATCTAGTCAAACACATGGATGAATACATAGTCAATTTCTTTTTGATTTTATGTATTTACCATCCAATCAAACATTAAGTTAACTTATCTTTGAGCTAACTGGTTCATATTTTTGTCGGCTACCTTGCTGATTACTTTACTAGTTGAATCAATTAAGTGTCTCTAATAGAGGTGTGATGAACCAACATAAATTGAGGTTTCGACCAGGTAGAAGATAAGGACTTTCTATACTTCCTTCTATTATGAAGAGAATACCCTCAATTTGGAGAATTATATATGATTCAAATAGCCTAGATGATTTAAATATGGCTTTTTCATATTGTAAAACAAAATTAACATGTGCATTACCAAATAGGGTGTTTAATGCTAAGATAGTGGCTAAGTCCATATATTTTATGCTTTAGTTAATATTGCACTAAATATTTATAAATTTTTAGTGCCTCCCATGATGATCATTGTTAACCCTACAAATGAACCATAGACAGTTTTTAAATTGATCCAACAAGCAACTCATTTTACACAACATTGTTCACATGACATGACACTTACATTTTCAGAGAAGCTGGTGATAAAAAAATTGTGGACCTTAAAGGAATACTCTATACTTGGAAACTAATTGTGACAAAATTCCATGAAAGAATCCAAAAAAAGTCCACCTAAGGAGCCACCTCAATGCTTGAAAATTTAAGTAGAAAGAAAAAAGGTTGATTTTAAAGTTCCTCCCAAAATGAGCTTCGAAAACCTTATAACCCATGTGTTGAAGAGTGAGATGGTATAAAACTATAATTTGAACAACTTACAAATGAGCTAGAACCAATTTTTAAGTAAACTCAACAAATAACTCATTTACCAAAACAATGTTTGCATGAAATGACACCACCTAATTCGGATTGTATAGAGAAAATGAATGAAATATATGGATATGAATGGAAAAAAACACATAGGAATATTGTGGAAAGTGTAACAATGTAGTAAGAACAATATTATGTTAATAAATCAAATAGAAAACCATTGTGAAATGTAGAGAAATGCAAACTAGATTATCATTAAAGAGAGAGGTGTTGGCTATGCTCATTCGCAAGCTAATAATTTTAAGCAACCAAAATTTTTCCTTTTAACATAAATTTCTAAAACCTATGAGAGAAAACCCTAAACATCAAAAGTTTTAAATTTAGGAGATGAAGTGTTAAAAAATAATGTGGGCCCTGAGGACTCTAGTTGATATGTCAAATTCTTAGGGTTTTAGCTTCCACATTAAACTTTGTTTGGGGAAAACAATAGCTTGTTCAAATTATCTCAATGTCAAGAATAATTTAGATAAAGGATTCAACATACCTTGGAAACCTTGATCTATAGTAAGTCCAAAAAAACATATGGACAACACTATCCACAAAAAATAAATTGGCCACTAATAAGGATAAACATTGGAAAGGAAAATGTAGCCACAACAATTCTTAAAAATCCATGTAGAATTGGAAATGTATTTATTATGGGTGCTTACCTTGATTCACATGGAAAACATTAGTACACATGTGTTGCTAAGTGGAGATAACAAGAACCTAAAATTTTACAACCATACAAGTAACCTGTTGTTGTTATGACAAAACCCTCTAGAATTTTACTTACACTTAAATTTTGGATCCTACTTGTGATCCTAGGATCTGCCATTCCTTGATTGTTCATATTTGCTTCATGGTTGGTTGATTTTCCCTCAGATTCTAAGTGTCAGAGTCACTTTCTCACACATGTTTTGTCTTCGATGAATTCACAAACACACATATATTCTATGCAAGCTTATACATACATTGTGGAGCCCTTGAAGGTAAGGGTTGCAAATTCACTAGTGATAGTAAATTCACAATCCATAAGCACAATGTACTACACAAAACCTATCAACAACTAGTTCACACCCTCCATTGAGGATTGGTTCAATGTGTCAAGTTGGCACCACAATATTGCAGGCATTTTGAGATCCTTGAGAGGAATGGACCAATGGCATATCGACTTGCATTGCCTCCAACAATGAAATTCCATGATGTTTTCCATATTTCATTGCTTAAGAAGTATATAAAGGATGTTGATCATGTTATTGATTGGTTTATATTGCAGGTGGACCAAGAAGGAGAGTTCCAGCCGGAGCCTCAATGCATAATGCAGTGGAATCATCTCATGTTAAGGAACAGAGCCATAGAGCAAGTTAAAGTGTAGTGGAGGAACTTTGGGCTTGAAGAAGCTGCATGTGAGATGGTGGATCAGATGTGGGCCCTGTATCCTTCATTGTTTTTGGTTGAGGTAAAGAAATTTTGGTTTTATGTTGGTGTATGTTTAACATATGTTTTTCTAATGTTTTGTTATATGTAAGTACATGTATATGGATGTAAATACCGCAATAAGCTAAGTAATAAATCTATAACAAGTGGTATGGTTGTTATATTGTCATATTGTCATGATGTTTTGCTTTTGAGCAAGCCTTTCATTATAAATACTACAACGAGCTAAGTTATAAATCTCCATGGGCAGTGTGTTTTCTTTTCAGTGGTTTTGCTGAGGTCTTGGTGTGGTTTAACACCGAGGACATTGTTCCCTGAGGGGGAGGGTTCTGTAACATCCCTAGTCAAAAGTTCATGTAATAAAATTTAATAAAGGAAAAACAAGACCACGGTTAAGGGACACTTATTCCAAGATGAATGATGGGAAAAGATATCCTAGAAGGCATTAGTGGATGGATGAAATACCTAATTGATGTTATAACAGTTCAATGGAGAAGGTGGTGATACTTCTGGTTATGTTTAATAAGTTTTTTCAATCATTCATGCTCTGTCTTTTATCCTAGACCTATAGGTTTCATTAATTCCAAGTGTTTGACATAATTTCAAACCCAGTTGCCGATGGTTAGGCTTAGTCCTGAGATTTATTTTTGATTTGATTATTTTACAATCATGTCTTTGATGGAGTCGGGAGGTTGTAACAATCATTGGGTAGAAGCCAGGATCCCAGGCTAGAAAAGTGTCTCAAATCTCGAGGATGCTGGCACAGGTCTATTAAAAAGAGTCCAGGGGCACTGGAACATAGGCCTTTGAGAGCGAATTTGGATTTTGGTCACTTTCTTACCTATAACATGAGAGTGGCCAGGGGTTAAAAGGATTAAATCATCAATGGGACTCACAAAAATGATGTTTGAGTGGCTGACATGTCTCGTGAGGGTGTTGTTGTTGAGGTGGATGGGTTTGTTTAAGGTGTTTCATCGATTCCATTTCCTTAAGGTCAGCAAGGACATTGAATACCTTATAGTAGTCTCTCTCATCGCAATTTTACCTCGGTTGGCTGGTTGCTTGGGTGGACTTGGGAGGAGGGGGTGTTACAAACACTTCCACATTTATAGTTGTGAGTAGTAGACTTCCTAGATTGCATATTTCAACTTTTCCTTCCAAATTGATTTATTTCTCCAGTGAATTAGGTTCCTAAAGGAAAACCTCATGTTGGATGTTATCTTTTAGAGTCCCTATGAAGACATCAATCCTATGCTCCTCTGGAATGTCATTTACTTGATATTTAGTCTTTGGATAACATGACTTGACCTATTGGGCAGATCATCATCCATCTTGAAGCGGCTTCACTTGGGAGAAGCGTTGGCTGGTAAACAAGTGCTATAGTTAATCCAACACTTTCCCCATAAAGTCAGAGCCAATAAAGTGCACATCACAAATCAACAATTGTGATTAATTTCGGGGGGTCGAACCTTGCTTCCAAGCCTTCCTTGGCACCTTTCCAGAGGAAGGGAAACATGCCCTTTGTTCATCAGGCTAACACAGCGACCATGTCAGTGGTCAGGAACACCATTAGGTGAGTGTGGCAAGTGAGCACGAAACTGTTTAATACATAACCCTCCTCCCTTTCCTTTCACCCAATCCAACTCCCCCATGTGTCTCCCCTCGCATCATTTATTCCTTTTCTCGCCTAAAAACCTCCATGAAATAAACATTCCCTCCCCCACCCCATTCCGACCATTGTAATTTGAACTCGTTATTTAAAACTATTATTTGTCTCAACTTCTCCATTTTTTTGTAGCTACTTCCACAAAACTATTTTTCAATCGATGTAATGATCTCTACAAGACCCTCAATGTCCAGTTTGCTCTGCTTACCAGGTAATTCAGAGTTTCTAGGTCCTTGCACAATTTATCATCGACTGGGGAGAAAATTTTGGAAGTCACCCCTGAATTGATACACAACACCTTCATTTATCTTAAATCCCCAGATTTGGAGAAGTTTATAGAGACCACACTCTTATATGATTACATTGGGCTCTCGGCTAGAGAGACACAAGTCTTTCTCCAACTAATCCTCGCCCCAAATGTACAATTGCCTGCCAACTCAGAAAACCTTCCCATTTCCTTATTTTCAAAGTTTGTGTAGCCCATCCTCTTCGTTATCCTATTTCTATTTGGTGAGGATGAGACAACATATGTCTCCAAAGCATCCTTAGGGATTTTACATAAGATGACAAAGCCATACATTTTCCTTGACATTCCCTCTTTCTTGGCCAAAGCCATCAAATTCCAGTGTGAGAAATACTATCCGGCTCTCTCCTTCAGTTATTACTCCATATATTTTAATTGTTCCTTTACACTCATGTGGAATAATTCAAGTACCTAGGCCTCAACTTTGTAGACTCCCATAAGCCAAGGAAATATGTGGTTGGCAGGGATAGTTCTTTGAAGAAAAAAACACAACAATGAGGGGTTTTCACACTTTCTCTCTACTTTCATGGCCAATGCTTATATTATCAACAAAATACGCCCTCCTAGAGTCTTACCCCAATAGAGGAGAATCCTTTAAGTCAACAAGGATGCTCGGGTGGGTGATTTGTATTTGTTTTAATATTACACTGAAATCAGAGTATATGGGTTTGAATTACCTCTTTACCAACTGCCTGTATTTATGACCATGGTAATTTTTTCCTTGGAGTTCATTAGGTAGAGCCTAAACATAGACCAAATCCATTTAGTATCTTCCAACAAGGGCTATATGTTTAAGTTTCCCATGACTATAGGTCCCTTCATTGTGAACTATAGACAAGCTTTCCGACAGGTGGAACTTATTTGAAGGGAGTTGAACTTTGAAATTGGAAAAGTGTGGCATTATGATCCTCATGGTATTATTTCTAGTAGAAGGAAATATATTAATGCTTCTGCCTATGAATATGAAACTAGACCAGAGTTAGAATGGAAGGTTAATCTTCATTCATGGCCTATCAATATAGATATGGATATTGGTACCATGACTACCTAAGGCTATTGTCTCCTCGCAAATAGATTTTTGGGTCGCTATGAAAGTGAAAAACAAATATTATTCATGGTTGTAGTAATTCATTTATGTCTCAAAAACTACATAAAAAATAAATATATGTGTCCTCTCATGTGTTAAATGAGCCATAGCTCTAGCTTGTTTGGAGTAGGAGATAAAGACTTTCTATACTTCCTTCTATATGAAGATAATACCCTCACTTTGGAGAATTATATATGATTCAAAAAACCTAGATGATTTAAATATGGCTTTTTCATATTGTAAAAGAAAATTAACACATGTGTTACCAAATAGGGTTTTTAATGCTAAGATAGTGGCTAAGTCCATATGTTTTATGCTTTAGTTAAAATGGCACTAAATATTCATAACCTTTTAGTTCCTCCCATGATGATCATTGTCGACCCTACAAATGAATCATAGAAAAATTTTAAGTAGATCCAACAAGCAACTCATTTTACACAACATTGTTCACATGACATGACACTTACATTTTCAGAGAAGTGGGTGATAAAATAATTGTGGCCATTAAAGGAATAATCTATACTTGGCAACTAATTGTGACAAAATTCGATGAAAGAATCCAAACAAATTCCACCTAAGGACTCACCTCAATCCTTGAAAATTTAAGTAGAAAGAAAAAAGGTTGATTTTAAAGTTCCTCCCAAGATGAGCTTGGAAAAACTTATAACCCATGTTTTGAAGAGTGAGGTGGTATAAAACTAGAAGTTGAACAACTTACAAATGAGCTAGAACCAATTTTTAAGTAGACTCAACAAATAACTAATTTACCAAAACAATGTTTGCATGAAATGACACCGCCTAATTTGGATTGTATAGAGAAAATGAATGAAAGGTATGGATATGAATGGATAAAAACACATAGGAATATTGTGGAAAGTGTAACAATGTAGTAAGAACCAAATTCTGTTAATAAATCAAATAGAAAACCATTGTGAAATGTAGAGATATACAAACTAGATTATCATTAAAGGGAGAGGTGTTGGCTATGCTCATTCACAAGCTAATAATTTTATGCAACCAAAATTTTTCCTTTTAACATAAATTTTTAAACCCTATGAGAGAAAACCCTATACATCCAACGTTTTAATTTTAGGAGATGAAGTGTCAAAAAATAATGTGGGCCTCGAGGACTCTAGCTGATATGGCAAATTCTTAGGGTTTTAGCTTCCACATTAAACTTTGTTTGGGGAAAAAATAACTTGTTCAAATTATCTCAATGTTAAGAACAATTTAGATCAAGGATTCAACATACCTTGGAAAACTTGATCTATAGTAAGTCCAAAAAAACATATGGAAACCTTGACCAATATTGGGGCCAAAAATCATTAGTTAGGGCCTAAAAAATGTATTAAAAATTCAAGACCTGAAAATATTGTACAAATAATACCAAGTTGGGAATCACCAATTATGTATTTGTGAAAGAGGTGGGTGGCTCCCAATATCCACCTTGATAACTCCCATTTATAAATAAGAGGGTGATACAAAACATTGTTTTCATCGAACCAACATACTATAGTTGGCACTCATTTGCAATGAAAATTTATGAAATCATGCACCAGAAATCCCTTTTATGGGTCCGCAACAATTTATGACTGTCCAAGTAGAGTGGATAAGGGTTTTCTTATACTTTTAACCCATTATGAGAATTTCCAACATTATCACTCATGTGTTACTGAATGAGATAGTAAGAAACTAAAATCCAACTACCCTACAAACAAACCAATGCCAACTTTTGGGAAAAATTGACCAACACCTTAGTGACCATAACCCCATTTACATGAAATTACACTCCCATTGGAAAAAACGTCGAGTATAAATACATCATAGTCATTGAATTAACACATTAGACTTGGCAATAGACTATGATGAAAATCTGTGAAAAATTCTATAGACTTTCCTATATAATGGAGAAGAGTTTTCTTTTTCAGTGCCTCTTAATATGAAGCTTGTCCAACCTTACGATTGATGTGTTATAAAGTGACATAGTAGAAATATAAAAGTTGTTAACCTTACAAATGACCCACAACCAATTTTTAGGTAGACCTAGCAAGTAGATTATTTAGTACAACACTATCCACAAAAAATAAATTGGCCACCAAGAAGGATAAACATTGGAAAGGAAAATGTAGCCACAAATATTCTTAAAAATCCATGTAGAATTGGAAATTATTTGATTATGGGTGCTTAACATGATTCACATATAAAACATTACTACACACGTGTTGCTAAGTGGAGATAACAAGAAGCTAAAATTTTACAACCATACAAGTAACCTGTTGTTGCTATGACAAACACCCTCTAAAATTTTACTTGCACTTGAATTTTGGATCCTACTTGTGATCCTAGGATCTGTCATTCCTTGATTGTTCATATTTGTTTCATGGTTGGTTGATGTTCCCTTAGATTCTAAATGTCAAAGTCACTTTCTCGCACATGTTTTGTCTTCGATGAATTCACAAACACACATATATTCTATGCAATCTTTGACATGCATTGTGAAGCCCTTGAAGTTAAGGATTTCACATTCACTAGTGATAGTAAATGCACAATCCATAAGCACAATTTACTATGCAACACCTATCGACAACCAGTGAACACCCTCCATTGACAAGTATTTCTCACTTAGATTGCAATTGTACTTCTATTTCAATGAGTTTTCTCAACTGTCACTTTGACACACCTTTATTTTCGCAAGTGTTTCTTTCACATTCACGATATAGTTTTGCTTGCTTTTGATTTACCAAGTGTTGTTTTCATGTTATATTCACTTTGGCATGTGCCACTTTCTCTTACTTTCCTAAGCATCATCTTGTGGTTGGGGAAGTGCCGCATATAGTCAATGGGACTCATTTGTACATTCTTGAAGGGTAGCTCTGATGCATCCTATTTTACTACTATGTTCTATTTATCATAAATACATTCATTAGAAACATTACCAAATTATTGAGCACTTTTTTTCTAGTGTCATCACTGTTGTCGCAAATTATATCCTAAGTGTCTGACTTGGAGAAGAATGTTGTTTTTTCCATCAGATTAAGGGGGTCATGTTGATTCTGAGTGCTGAGTGTTCAATGTTGTGTTTTTTCTTTGAGTGTGTGGTCATATTCAAATCCTATCTTGGTTTCAACTGTGCCACATTGGTCCCACACTTAGTCAAAGTATAGAAGCTTTTTCCCAATCAATCTGAGCTCACTCTACCCCTCTAAGTTGCAAATTTCATAATTTCAAGTCTCAAATATGCATCCTTTCCTCCTAGAACTGCACAATGCACATTTACTGCCTCCAAGGAATACACATTGGGTAGTCACAATGCCTATGGATTGCAACCTGACTTCCAGAACTGTGCAATCCTTCCTCCAAACCAATCTCTGTTTACACATTACATAGTTGCAAGTAGAAATATGTCTCACTTCCTTTCTGAACTATGTATCTGCACAATCCTCGATCCCTTTCTCTCTCCCAAACTATGCATTTCACAGTTACAATGGGAAAACCTACCTCAATTTGACCCTCAACTGCACAATCTTGTCTCTTGGGCCTCTAATGCTGCACATTGCGTAGTCACAAGCATTAGTACCTCACTCCTAGCTATGGAATTGTGCATTGTGAAATCCTTAAGCTTTCCTCCATATCCAATGCTTAGTTCCAGGCTAATCATTGAAATTTGTGAAGAATTAGATAGACTAGGAGTTTTATGGAATACTGTCATCTTGTCATGAGGGATTCCCATCTACAAGTACTGTATCTTGACATGACAGGATGATGTTCAAGGAATATGTAAAGGATATCATACGAGAAGACACTTGTCAAGATGGAACCATCAAGAAGGAATTAACTAGGAAGATGAAGGGGCACTAACTTATGATATAAGATAAAAGATCAGGATCACATGAAGACTCCATATCAATCAACCCGTTGGAGGGTGAAGATGAAGCATGTGCAAGATCAGTCATGAAGACATCAAGAAATAAACAAGAAGAGAATATTGGAATTGATACAACATCTTGAAGATCCAAGCCATATTTTTCTAGGTTTTTATGCAACCACATCATAAAAAGAAAGAAAAGATAGATCGACGACTTGCAAATTAGCCTCTTCGAGGGGGAAACCTCCTTTACATCACATAAATGAACAATTATTGGATGATACAAATGAAATACCTCCTTGGTATATATAGGAGTATAAGGGGTCACAATATAAGTAGAGCCTACATAACAATAATAATGTAAGGGCACAACAATAACAATAGTGGGATTCCATGGGGCACAACAATAACAATATGGGGGATACATGGGAACAACAATAACAATAAGGGGGATACACTAATAAATATAACAATAAGGGGGATACACTAGCATTATAGAGACCTAAAATGACCCTATCTTTCAAAAATGTGTTGTCCTCAATGCTTGAGTAGTTATGGATGCTTTTGTATAAAATTTTCATCCTCCCATGTGGAATCTTCAACAGGTAAGTTCTTCCACTTAATAAGATACTATGAAATTGATCGATTTTGTAGTTGTCAGGTTCTTATTTATGTGATTTATTTAGGCTCCAATATGATTTTTCCTTCCTTGTCAAGTTCTGGCAATATTGTTTTAACTGGGATATTTTCACCGATAACCTTCTTTAAGCATGAAACATGGAAAAATTGGTGTACTCAGTTAGATGTAGGTAGCTCCAATTTGTATGCCATAGTACCAATATTTTGTAACACCTTGTAAGGACCATAATGCTTGGGTGATAATTTAATATCCTTCTTATATTGCTTGAGGGACATTTGTTTGTATGGTTGTAGTCGTAAAAATACCCAGTTGCCTACTCCAAAATTTCTTCATTGTGATGTTGATTTGCCCGTTATTTCATTTGATTATGTGCCAAAGTGAGGTTGTCCTTTAAGAGTTGGAGAACTTATTGTTGATGCTCAATGTGATATTCCATTGCATGAACCTTATAATTTTCTCTTAAAGATGCTGTGATGGATGATAGATGATATCCTTAAAGTGCCATAAATGGGGTCATTTTGACTGCAATATGGAAGGAAGTTTTATACCGCCATCCATCCAATTGTAACCACTTGACCCATTATATTTTTTTATCATATACAAAGAAATTAAGATATCCTTCCAAACATATGTTCACTATCTCAGTTTGTCCATCAGATTGAGGATGATAAGATTAGTTATGAGCTAATTGAGTACCAAGATAAGAAAATATTTCCATGCAAAAATTTCCAGTTAAAATGGGATAACTTACAATAATCTTTGGGTTTACATGTAGATTTTTTATCGTTTCCATAAATTCAATAGAAAATGTACTGGATTTAAAACGATGATATAATGCACAAAAGTGTGCATACTTTCTAAGTCTATAAACTGCCACTGTGATGACACTCTTTCCTTCAGACTTGGGTAAACCTGTGGTAAAATCCATTGAGACCTCCTACCTATTAGAATTTTAGCAAGAAAAGGATTCATTTGACTTGTGCCTTAGTCAAATGGAGAAATTTGATTTTCCACATCAACAGGATGACATAGATTATAGTTAGCTAGAGTATCATGGCTTTGTCTCCTAGTTAAATTAGTAAATTCGAGTTTGTGGGCAATAAGTAGAGTTTTGAATGAGTTGAATGCTAAGATCTAGCAATATAGTGGAGTTATAGTTAGTGAAACTCAGTTATCTGATCTCTAATCATTAGTAGAGTTAGTAAGAGTTCATTTGACGGTAGTTGTAATTGTTGTTAACTCAATGGTCTCTCAGTTAACTGATCAAGTTACTAAAAAATAACCCTATTCATGCATGGAATTCGAATTTCCTAGCTGAGTGGAGGAAAAAGGTATCAATGTATTTATTATTGTATACTAGTTAAGTGTACAAGATTTTCATTGGGGCAAGTGATCAATTGCTTCGGGATTTGCAGAAGGAGATAGGCCTATTTTTAGGGGCTAATTTACTCAAGGATTATGCAAGGAAATAAGAGGAAAGTAGAGGTCTATTTTGGCTTAGTGTTGGTCATCGTAGGTTAGTGAGCAAGATATCATAATTGTAGTGCAGGGTGTGCTTCATGTGTGAATAAATCATTGTAATTGCTCCATATTCTCATCTAAATTAATGCAAAGTAGTAGAGGGGCTTTTCCCAGTCAGGTTCCCTTGTAAAATCATTGTGTTCCTTGTGTTTTGATGGTTGCATGTAATAGTATGTGTTTCTATCATGTGTTTTCCTTTTCGAAGAATAGTAGAAGAAATTTGTGTCTCTTGTTTTCAGTTCGAAATCATTAGTAGTAGTAAATTTCATACCATTTCTACATGGTATCATAGCTATGGAAGACTACATAGAAACCTTGTTACAGATATTATCTCCGAGAAATTTCTATTTGTAGAATTTTTTGGTGCAGATTCTCTTTAGTGCAAGAAAAATGTCTTTCAATGGATTGAGGCTTGAGTATGAATTAGAGGGAACCTTGAATTTTTGTGCTTGGAAAGACACGGTGGAAGTTGTCCTGGATGACAATGGATTATGGGAATACACACAAATTGATATTCTAAAACAATAAACGTCAGATGCACAAGCACTTTCTCAGTGGAAGAAAGACACAACAAAATATAGGAGGATTATTTTAGAGGGCATCAAAGATCATGTGGTTTCAAACTTGCACAAAGAAGAGATTCCTTTTGCAATGTGGAAAACTCTCATAGATCTATTCTAAAGCAGTGATTCCAAGAAATTGGCATTGGTAGATAAACTTAGGAGAATTCAAATGCAAAAAAAGGAAACCATACCTCAATACCTATCTAGATTCACTTAGGTTAGAGATGAACTTTGAGGAGTAGTAAAAAATGTGCCCTCATCTGAACTTGTGAGCTTCACAGTCCTTGTATTCTAAAGTCCTGGCACATCTACCAAGATTTCGTTAATGGAAGAGATAAGCTACCAGATTGAGAGAGAAATTGGTTTGATTTGGTGTATGATGAGATTAGAATAAATACTAGAGATGTTGTCACATTCATATCTGATGAGGAAGAAAAATGTACTCTAGTTGGAAAAGGAAAGAATGCCAAAGGAAAGAAGTCCTAAGGTGATGCAAAATCTAGCGAGAACCATCGTAAGAAGAAAGACCTCAGTAAGATTAAATGCTTTCACTGCCATGAGTATGGACACTATGCAACCAAATGTCCACATAAGAAATATAGTAAGGAGCAAGAGGAGATGTTCTTGCATCACAATTTGAGTTGGATTTCACCCTCATTTATTTCATGGTAAGCACATTAAGAGGGAGTGAGTGGTACCTGGACTCTGGTGCTTCATATCATAGAAACTTAGAGGAAAAGGACCTACAATTACACATAGATCTTGGAGATGATGAAAGGTATAGTACCAAAGGGATTGGAACTGTCACCTTTAAGAGGGAGTCAAGCTCTCATCTTCACCTAAAGAATTTAATGTATGTTCCTGGTGTGAAGAAAAATTCAGTTTATGTAGCTGTACTTGAATATTGTGGATATGTTTTGGTTTTCATAAAGGGGAAAGCTTAACTGAAGCATGTTGCTATTGGACAGGTAAAACAAATTGGTGTTCAAGTTAAAAGTATCTACAAGCTAGAGGCATATTTCACTATGTATGCAACCATACCACATGGAGTGATGTGGAACAATGTAGAGCCTTAGTCCTAGAGTTGCAAAGATTTGGGCAAGGTCCATACGAGAACAAAAAAAGTTGTAGTATACTCTTCTCATGGATAATTACCTTGGCTACATGGCCCAAACATATTCAGTAGCAGAAGGATCAGTGTCAGTTGATGCAATTAGACCGTGAGCAACAATTGCATGCTAGTAGCAGTCAGAGACTCAGGAGACAGTTGTAGCTCAAAGACACAATTGATTCAGTATTTTGGATGCTTCTCAGTTGCAGTTGTTATAGTAGCAATAACAAAAAAATGCGAGTGAGTGTTATTTGTGTTACAGTACATTCCACTGGAGCAGTATTTGGGTTGTCCTGAATCCTTTTCTTGCTAAGAGGGAGTGTTATAATTGTAGCAAGAAAAGTTTTCATTTGACTTGTGCCTTATTCAAATGGAGAAATTCGATTTTCCACATGAGCAGGATGAATTGGAGTGCAATTAGTTAGAGTGACATGGCTTTGTCTCCTAGTTAATTAGTAAATTTGAGTTTGTGGGCAAGAAGTAGAGTTGCGCTTGAGTTGATTCCTAAGATATAGAAATCTAGTGGATAGTTAGTGAAACTCAGTTTTATGAGCTATAGCCATTAGTAGAGTCAGTAGGAGTTCAATTGAGTAGTTGTAACTATTGTTAACTCACCGATCTCTCAGTTAACTAACCAACTAACTAAAAATAGCCCTAGTCATGCATGAAATTCGAATTTCCTAGTTGAGTGGAGGAAAAAGTCATCAATGTATTTATTATTGTATACTAGTTGAGTGTATAGGTTTTGCATTGGAGTAGGTGATCAATTCTTTCAGGATTTGCACAAGGAAATAGGGAATTCTCCTATTTTTAGGGGATAATTTCCTTAAGGATTGTGCAAGGAAATAGGAGGAAAACAAAGGCTTATTTTGGCTAAGTGTTGGTTAGAGCAAGCCAATGAGTAAGATATCATAATTGTAGTGGAGGGTGTGTTTCATGTGTGAATCATTCATTGTAATTGATGCATATTCTCATCTGAATTAATGCAAAGCAGTGGAGGGGTTTGTCCCAGTTTGTTTCCCTTGTAAAATCATTGTGTTCCTTGTTTTTTGATGGCTGCATGTTGCATGTGTTTCTATTGTGTGTTTTCCTTTACACATATAGTAGAAGAAATTTGTGTCTCTTGTTTTTAGTTCGAATTTATTAACAATAACAAATTTCTTTCCATTTATACACTCCTAACGCTGACTTGGAATGGCTTAAGGTTGTAACAGACCCGGGGTATTAATTGTCTCAAATTTATTTTGTTGTTAAACCAAACATTCTACCATGAACTTTTGAATATCAAATTTAAGGAAATCGCAAAAAATTCCTTCTTCATGACCTTGTGGTATATTTTTAAAAATCTTGAGTGCCCTCTTAAAGGAGAGGTGTGCAATTCAAAAATAACATTTTGTTTAAGTTGGGAATTCTCACATAGATATAAGCAATATTTGTACCATAACGAGTCATTTTTCTAGATAAATGTATCATATGTACTAGGATCTTGTTGCAACTTTTAAATGAGTGTCCACACCTCTTCATCATTCCTCCATTCCTCCATTGCTTCAATTATCTAGTCAGGTTAGATAATATAAATGGCATAGATAATTTCTTCCACATCCTCATCCCTTCTTGAGAAAGCATCTGTAAAAACATTTTCCTTCCCTTTTTTGTAGATGATTTCAAATCTATAACCCAACATCTTAGTGACCCATTTTTGTTTCTCTTCTAAAGATAATATTTGTTTCAAAAAGTATTTATCATTATCATGACCTGTTTTTACCTTGAAGTGTCTTCCCATTAGATAAGGGCGCCATTTCTTCAGAGAATGTAGTATTGTAAACATTTCCTTCTCATAAATAGGTTTGTGTAAATACTTTCCCTTGATTGGATGACTTTCAAAAGCAATGGGTCTTCCTTCTTGCATTAAAACAACACCAATTCCATTTCCTGGGGCATCAAATTCCACCATAAAGGTTTTCATGAAGTCCAAAGTAGTTAAAAATGGAACTTGGTACATTTCCTCTTTAATATGTTCAAAGGACTTAGTTTCTTCTAGAGTACAAAAAAATGCATCTTTCTTCAGTAATGTTGTTAGAGGAGTTGCTATCTTCTCATAATTCTTAAAAACTTGCGATAATACCTTGTCAACCCGAGAAATCCTTCAAGATGCTTTATGGTTGTGGGGATTTTCCATTCCTTGATGGATTTAATTTTGTTAGGATCTACCTTAACACCGTCATGAGATACAATATGACCCAAATATTCCACCTCATGTACCCTGAAGAAACATTTGGAGGTTTTACATACAATTGTTTCTCCTCCAATAGTTTTAGCACCTTGTCAACATGTTGAACATGATCCTTCCAAGACTTGCTGCAGATTAGTATATCATCAAAAAATACTAACAAATTTTTTCTAAAGGTGGGTTTGAAAATGGAAGTCATCAAACCTTGAAATGTGGAGGGTGCATTAGTGAGGCCAAAAGGCATGACCAAAAATTCATAATGACCTTCATGAGTTCTGAATGCAATTTTACAAATGTCTTTAGTCGTCATTCCGATTTGATGATATCATGAATGAAGATCCAACTTGATGAAGTAAATTGCTCCATGTAATTAATCCAAAAATTTATTAATGACATGAATGGGAAAATTATATTTAATAGTGATCTTGTTGAGCCACCTTGGAATGATTGTCCAAGATTCTTTGGAGATATAGAGAAATAGATGATTTTGATGCTTAAACATCTAGTGAGAATACTTGTGAAATTATGCCTCGTTGTTATTTCTTAAAAATATTTGTCATGCCATTAGATATTATTATATTCCTTGGTTTCCATGCGATGCCCCTTAATTCAATTTCCTTTCTGTCCCAAGAAAATTTCAAGAAAAGTTCTTGAAAATTAAAAGCTATCGTTCCCAAAGATTGTAAACATTGGAATCCTAATACAACATCAACAACACCCATTGGAATGGAAAGCATTGGAATATTTAATACATATTCCCCCATAGTTAGATTGATATTATGACATTTCCCTGAAAAATTTATAGTTCCGCCATTTACAACCATCATTTGACACTCTCAACAATTCAATGCCTTTGCAATCTTACAATGAATAAAATTATGGGTACTACCAGAATCGATCGACAATATTACTTTTATTTTTTCTTGATATATACTTATATCTTGAGCATTTGAGTAGTGTTAATTCTTTCCAATGCATTAAAATATATGGTCGAATTCATCTCTTCTTTCTCAGGGGTTGGTTCCTGGTGTATATATTCTTCTTTTGATGTTTATTGTTCCTTTTCTTGTTCCTCTTCACAATCTATGTAAAATAATTTCTTCTTGGCACACTTATGACCCTTAGTGTATTTTCTATCACAATTTTAACAAATCCCCTTTGCTCTTTTTTCCTCCTGTTCTTGTGGTGTCAACCTTGTAGGTTGTTGGATGCTAGGAACAACAACACAATAAACCTGGTGAAAAGTTCATGCAATAAAAGTTAATAAAGGAAAAATAAGACCACGGTTAAGGGACACTTATTCCAAGATGAATGTTGGGAAAATATATCCTAGTTGGAATCACTCGATGTGTTTGGCTAAGTAAAAGTGGCAAAGGCTAAGGAAAAGGCACATATTTATGAAAATAGAGGAAATTGGGAGAAATGTAAGGTAAAATGTCACAGGCTGCACGTGAGGAGGAAATTGAAGGAAAATAAGAGAAAATGAAGAAAATAGAGGCCTCATTAATAAAAAGGGTTTTGAGTATCATTTGGTAACCTTTTTCAGTCCAAGTTTGGATCTCTCTCTCTCTCTCTCTCTCTCTTTCTCTTGGTCACTTAGAGTGTTCTTGGAGCACTCTAGCTTTGGATCAAGGAAGGAAAAACAAACAAGGAAAAGGAAGGAAAGCAAGGATCAAGGAAGGAAAGCAAGATCAAACAACTTCAACATGAATACTTGTAGGTAACCTTTTGCATGTGTGATTTCCTAGCTGGTTTGGACATGCATGGATTTTCTTGTTGGTGTATGTCCGGGTTATGACAATGGTTTTTAGCCTAGCCTTGCCTTTTTTTGGTTGCCATGGTATGTTGGGATGTTTATCTCAGTTTTGAGCTTTGGTTTTCTAGATGGATTTTGGAATCCAAGGTGGAGGTGGTCTCAAGTTTCGTTCCCAAAGGCCTAGGAATCCCTTGACCAGTTTTGGTGGGATACATGGTAAAGCATGAGGGAGGAGTCCCAGTTTAGGGCTTAGTGATCCAGGATTGGATTGCGGTAAAGCCTGAGAGACAAGGAGATGGAAAATTCCTCAAGGATAGTGATGGATTCTAGATGACATTCCAAGTTCAACTCAGTTGTGATCAAAGCACTGGTTTTCATGTGATCATGGTTTGATGAGGGTGGAGGTGGTTTAACCTCTGGATTCCCTTGATTTTTCTTGAATTGGTGTTTTTTTGAGATCCCACATTCATGTTTGGAATATGGCATGGGCGTGACTGGCTAAAAGAGAGATTTGGTTCAACTGTGTCTACGGTTAGGTGTCAAATTTTCCTATGATTAATAAAAGCTAAGCTCTCTTACTTTTTCACTGGTTTATATGTGGATTTAGTGGCTGACATATATTTGATATTAATACGGTTTTATGTTGATTATAAGCATGGTTATATGACTGGTTCATTTCATGGTTATTTCATGTATTTACTTATAATTGTTAAATGGATGGATGCAAGGTCTAATTGATGTTATAACAGTTCAATGGAGAAGCTGGTGATCCTTCTTTTTTATGTTTAATAAGTTATTTCAATCATTCATACTATGTCTTGTATCCTAGACCTATAGGTTGCATCAATGCCAAGTGTTTGAAAAATGTCAGTCCCTGTTGGGGATTCTCAGGTTTAGTCCTGAGGTTGATTTTTGATTTGTTTATCTTTCCATCATGTCTTTGATGGATTTTGGAGGTTGTAACAGATTATGGACAGAGGCTGGAATTTTGGGCTAGAAAAGTGGCTCAAATCTTGGAGATGCTGGCACATGTCTACTGAAAAGAGCCCAGGGATGCTAACACATAGGCCTGTGAGAGTGAATTTGGCTTCTGGTCACTGTCTTACCTATAGCATGAGAACGACTAGGGGTTAAAAGGCTTAAATCATTATTGGGACTCAGGGAAAAGATGTGTGAGTGGATGACATGTCTCCTTAGGGTGTTGTTGTTGATGTGGATGGTTTTGTTTAAGGTGTTCCATCGATTCCATTTCCTTAATGTCACCAAGGAGTTTGAATCCCTTATAGTGGTCTCTCTCATCACATGTTTACCCTGACTGACCTGTTGCTTGGGTTGACCTGGGAGGAGGGGGTTTTCAAATTGGTATCAGAGCATGATTGTGCTCTCCTTGGGTGAGTGTGTTGGTCATGCATGCATGTCAGTTGCATGTGTGTCTCTTACACTTGCATTCCATGTGCTTGTTGCATTGCATAATGATTGATCATGATTGTAGTAAGTTTTTCATGAGGAGCTTGACGTTGATCTTGTGGAAAGCATCGTTAGGAGTATATGACTTGTTACATGATTATATGCAACTTGATTACATCCTTGTATGTTGGGTTGCATTTTTGTATGTTTGATTACTTGTATCAGCCTTGTAGGTTGGTTACAAGAATTGATCACTTATGATCGAATACATGTGTTCATATGCATGTGTAGTTCATTAGGCATTGCTTATGCATGTTGATAGTTGCATGTGGTAATGTGTACAATGGATTAATGGTTGTTGTCATGCATGAGGTCATAACATGCATTGTTGATATGGCCTTGCACTGATGACTGGACCCTAATTAGAATGATTTTTATGTGTTGATACACTTATTTAATATATGTCTATATGTTGTTATGATTATGTTATACATGTATCATGCTGATTTGATGATCTTGAAGACAAGGTATCCTCCCTAAATTATGCTAAGGTACATTGGTTTATTGTGATTTGGTTTAGCTGACATAGTATGCCTTGTAGGAAAGAGATCGAATGGCTAGCAAGGTGGTAGACTACATAGAAATCATATGGGTAGCATGGTGTGGGGCACTCTTCTGACCTAGCAGACACATTGAGAACCCTGAAGGAAGAAATAAGGAGTTGTGAAGCAGAAAATGATAAATTAATGCAGGTGCAAGAGAAACAAGTAGAGGTGAATGCGATATTACTTCAAAGTTTGCCAGAATTGTAGTGACAGGGGCCACTTCAGATCAACCTTGGATAGGAGGAAAAAACTAATGGGGCATATGGCAGTAGGTCTCCTAGTAGATACATGTCAGATAGATATGATACGATCATATATGGAAGTAGATACATGTCAGATAGATATGATACGATCATAGATGGAAGTAGATACATGTCAGATAGATATGATACGATCATAGATGGAAGGTTGCTGAACGCTTGGGATAGGAGAGGTGATAGACATAGATACTATTCTAGTTCTGCTTCAAAGAGGCATCCTGATCGTAATCGTTATCACCCTTATAGGAGGAGTGATATGGGATACTTGCCGGATGAGTTTAAAAAAGAGAAGAAACCTACCTTTGATGGAGATATGAAGAAATTGTAGGATGCAGAGGCATGGTTGCTTGGTACGAAGAATTTCTTCTGATTGCATGATTATTCAAAAAACAAGAAAGCAAAGATAACCACTTTCAGTCTCAAAAGTAAATCAGATATTTGGTGGGAAGACGTGAATAATATCAAAGTTATATACGAGGAGGATTTGACCTGGCATGCATTTGAAAGGCTCTTCAAGAAGAAGTACTTTTTAGAGAGGTACTATGATGGCATGGCTAAGGAGTTCTATGAGTTGCGAATGGTTCTATGATAGATGAGGTTCATACTAGTATATTTTTGGAGTTGTTGAGAAATATGCCTTATGTGAAGGAAGAGAAGGCCAAGTTTCAGAGATTCATCAGTGGACTACTAGTAGCATATAGAGACCAAATTGAGTTCAATGAGCCTAGATCATTAGAGGAGTCCTTTCAAAATTTGAAACATTGTTATGAGAAGTCAAAATGCAAAGTTGAGCCTAAGCTTGACTTGAAAATAAATGAGAAAGCTAAAGGAAAATGGCCACCAAAGAGTGGAAGACATAAAGATACAAGTGATAAAGAAAATGCAGTTCCTTACAAGATATTCAATACAAATGAGAAGGGACATGGAGAGAAGGAGGCTAAAGTTGGTGGCAGGGAACCATTGCAGTGTTAGATATGTGGTGAGGATCATGGTAAGAGGGATTGTCCACAATATCAGAGTGGTGGTAGACCCCAAATCTACATTTCTCAGGAGGTGCATATGGTTGGTGATGTTGGTCATATCATTCCTCAGACCTATGTAGTTGTGGACAACAAGAAAGTAGATCATAAGGCATCGATCATTGAGATGGATGATAAGATTTATGATAAAGTTGTTTCTATTTTGATTGATCCTAGATCTAACTATAGTTATATTAATCCCGACCTAGTGGATAAGTGTGGTTTGAGAAAATAAGTGCATGCAAAATCTTGGTTGGTACAGTTGGCTACAGGTACAAAGAAGCGAGTTCACCATTGGGCAAGAGCTTGTGCATTTGAGTTAAATGGTATGCCTACAATAGCACACTTGAATGTATTTCCATTGGGTTTGTATAGTATGCTTTTGGGTATGGATTGGCTATACCTTCACATAATCAAAGTGGATTTATTCGACAAGGCCATTGAGTGTGTGGATGATAGTGGAGAAAAGAGAAACTTATAAGGAAAGAAGAAGACTACATCAGTGAGGATGGTTACCACTATGTAGGCTAAGTGTAGCTACAGGAAACGTTGTGTGATGTTTGTTGTACACATTTCTAGTGATAAGGGTAAGGAGGTTGAGGATGCAAATGTGTTGAGAAAGTACTAATTTTTGCAACATTTTCAGGATTTATTTCCTAAGGACATTACAAAGTTGCCACCTCAAAGGGAGGTATACTTTTCTATTGAGTTGGAGCCAAGGGCATCTCCAACATCAAAAGCACCTTACATGATGAACACACTTGAGTTGGTAGAGTTGAAGTTGCAGTTAAAGGAGATGCTTGACAAGGGATATATTAGGCCAAGTGTATCGCCTTGGGGTGCACTAGTGTTGTTTGTAAAGAAGGAATATGGTACTCTTAGATTATGCATTGATTACAAACAACTGAACAAAGTGACGATCAAGAACAAGTACCCTTTGCCGAGGATTGATGATTTATTTGATCAGTTGAAGGGAGCAACATTGTTCTCTAAGATCAACTTGAGATCAAGATACCATCAGGTACACATCAAGGAAGAGGATATATTAAAGACCGCGTTTAGGACTAGGTATGGGAATTGTGAGTTTCTTGTTGTTCCATCCGGTTTGACTAATGATCCAGCTACATTTATGTGTTTGATGAATAGTGCGTTGCATCCTTATCTGGACAAGTTTGTTATTGTATTCATTGATGACATACTAGTATATTCTAAGAATGAGGAAGAACATGCCGAGCATTTAGCAACAATGTTGAGATTGCTAAGAAAGCATCAATTGTATGCTAAACTTAGCAAGTGAAGATTCTTTCAGACTAAGGTACATTACTTGGGGCATGTTGTCTCCAAGGACAACATAGAAGTAGATCCAAAAAAGATAAGGGCTATCATGGAGTGGGCAACACCTAAGAATGTGGATGAGGTGAGATCATTTATGGGATTGGCAGGTTATTGTAGGAGGTTCATTAGGAAATTCTTACACATTGCATATACTATCACATTATTGCAGAGAAAAGGTACAAAGTTTGAATGGACAGAAGAATGTGAGGCTAGTTTTGAGCAACTTAAGCAGTTGTTGAGACATGCACCAGTGATAAATATTGTAGATCTGGACAAGGAGTTTGTAGTGTGTACAGATGTCCTCAAGAGAGGACTTGGTGGAGTTATCATGCCAGAAGGACGTAGTATGCTATGAGTCACGGAAATTGAATGAGCATGAGCATAACTATCTGACTCGTGATCTTGAGCTAGTGAAAATTATACATGCATTGAAGATGTGGAGGCACTATCTTCTTGGCAGGAGGTTTACATTGATGAGCGATCACAGTGGGTTGAGGTATTTGTTTGACCAATTGAATGTAAATACTAGGAAATATAGATGGTTGGCTACCCTTAATGAGTTCAACTTCAAGATTAGACATATCAAAGGGAAGGAGAACTGGGTTGTAGATGCTCTTAGCATGAAGGTACACATAAATCATATAAAAGATATGAGCTCTTATGGGACAAAGTTACAAGAGAAGATCTTGCAGGAAGGACAACAGGATGAAAAATACATGGATATTATGCACAAGTTACAACAGATAAAAGGTACAAGTAGAGGTACAGGTGTAGGTACATGTGCAAGTGTAGGTACAAGTGATTGAGATGCAGACTATCGTCTCACGATAAATGGTTTGGTGAGATTTAGAGATAGGATCTATGTATCAAATTATGGTGAGCTCAAGAAGCTTATCTTAAGGGAGTTTCATGTCAAGCCATACTTCGGCCATCTAGGATATCAGAAGACATTGACAATGGTGAAGTTCTACTATTGGCTGAATCCAAAGAAGGAATTCGCAGAGTTTGTGGCTAGATGTTTAGATTGTCAGTAGGTAAAGGCAGAATGTAAGCATCTAGGTGGTCTACTACAACCTATTGCAATTCTAGAATAGAAATGGGAGGTTATTTCCATGGATTTCATTACAGGTCTTCCAAGGACAATGAGGCAAAATGATTCTATTATGGCCATGGTCGACATGTTGAGCAAGGTAGCTGTTGGGCCTCCAAAATGTCATCCACTTTCACATACATTTCCATCATTTTACCCTCATTCCGTAACTCTATAGCCCCATAACCTTATATTAAGTAACCATTTTCATAATCACATGGGTTTATCATTATTATTTTCCAAGTCATTAATTTTAAAGTATTATAAGTGAATTTGTGATTAAATGTTAGGGAATTAACATATTTGCATATATATCTAAAAGTGTTATGAGTTTTGTGTTATTGTAGGCCTACTTGGAGATTCTAGAAGGGTCCTACTTGGCTATCCATCCACAAATTCGAATTTCAAATTCTAACTCATGAGGATTTGTGGAATAATTGTAGAAGATGTGGATCATCAACTATGCACATTCAACATAGAAGAATCATGGACGAGAGGATTTTGAGAGAATTTGTATCTTACATTTTTAGGAGATTGGTTGTAACCAAAAGAGATAAAAGTGGATTTAGGAGAGATGTAAGGATATATATTTATTATATAATTATCCTCAATTTTTGTATAAATAGGAGTGCACCCTTTATACAAAGGGTTGTCAGTTGTAGATAGTGGTTAGAGATTAGAGGTAGCTAGTTGGAGTTTCAAGTTCCATCCAAGATGTGATTTGTAAAGTGAGGAGAGATAATTATTGTAATATGTTGTAACTTCATCTTTATGAAATACATACTGCTACTTTTATCTCCAAGATGTGATAGTTGTTCAGTGTGTTTGCTGAGGAATGGAGGGCCCCCATCAACCATGGTTTGCACAACTTGTACATATTGGTAACATAGTGTAGTTGTTTTATTTCATTTATTTTCAGAAAGCATGTTTTCATTTTATGCAAGTTTTCTTTTCCCTTTCAACAAGTGTGATTTCATTTCAGCAGGTGGTGTGATTTCAATTCAGCAAGTGTGATTTCATTTATGTAAGTGTTATTTCAATGTATTTATGTTTGGAATTAGGTTGGATTGATTTAATTAACTTTGTATTTATTTTTAAATGCATTATATTAATCTATTCTAATATATAATCACCTACTACATATAGAAGTATACATTGTCAGTTCTACGAACCCCAGGTTCACAATTAATGATAGGGATTTAAATCACAATTAAATCACCCAACATTTTTTCACCGTTGCTGGATAGGTATACATAGGAGTTTATTTTGAAGTTTAGACAACTGATTATAGTTGTATTCATTCTTAGATGTATGGTTAAAAACATAATAAAATCATTTAGGATGCATATTAGATTTCAATAATTTTTCAAAAATTTGTACTAATCTGTGTGCATGATAGGAATTATCAAACAGTTAGATTAATTCACAGACAATTAAGAGTTTGAAGAATGTCCTTCTATAAATTTCTCGAATCTTAGGAATAGCTGGGATACTTTCCTCTTAGGAAAAGTTTATTTTAACTACATGCAGAAACTTGTCTATCTCTCCACCTACACAAGAAGATCTTCAAGTTTCTTTTGATTCCTCTTGTCAATCTGTTGAAGAGACTAAATAATCATGCAATACTTTTGATGAGGAGAAACCAATATAATCTAAGATCGAGGAATGCATAATAAAGGAGGATATTCAATGTGATCTAAATGAAGAAAGGAATTGGGAATGTCATGACCTTATTGAAAAATGGTTCTAATAAAGGATCAAGTCACATCAATATTTCGTTCTTCCTTACGTCCTAATTGTATTATAACAAAAACTGGTTTTTCATGCTTTGATGTGTTTTAATGCATATTTTCAGAATTAGTCATGAATATCTTTTTTCTCCTGTTACACACATGGTTACATTTGAAATATGCATACATTTTTTTTTTCTATTTCTAGTAGAGTAGAGTAGGGTAGAATCAATGAATAAAAAATCAAGTTTGGTGTTGAGTTAAAAAAAGAGAGCTTTTAAGTTAGATTTCATTTAATTTGCAATTTTATTTATTGGTGGTGCAGTAAGAGCCACCCAGGTCACTAATCATTTGTAGGAAGATGTAGAAAGAGAAGGAATATTTGAGGAGACAAATAGAGTTTTGAGAGCCACAACTTGAAGTTAGAGATCGAATCCTTTTGCTTTGTTTTTGAATAAAGAGTTTCAACATTGATGAATATGCTCTCTTATCACGCTCTTTGCGGGAAGATCAAAAAAGACAATTGAACAAAGTTAAGTTTAAAATATTGCAAAAAATCTGGATAAGAAACCTAAATTCATAATCCAAATTATAATTATAGGCTTTTAAAAAGCTCAAAAAACAAAAATTATGCCTCTAATGGATCCAAAACTGTCGAAAACCCCTGTTTTGACTCTTTTTGGACCTCATTTGGCGAACAATTGAGTAAAATATCACTGTTTTAAGTTTCTACCCAATTCTGTTGTTAATAATCCTACAATTCGAACTAAACCTAACCTATGTCTACCCGAATGTGGAAACACAGTGCAAACCTGGGCTTCTCGATCGATGGTCAAATTTGTAGGACGTATAAAAATAGCCCCCAGTTCTGAAATCTATGGTCACGTGGTGCCATGCGACCACGTTGGGTGTCGAAAATTAGGGCTTGATGGCTAATCATTATTTTGTTGTCGGCATGGTCATATGGCCCTCACGAGATCGTGGGTTGGGCTAAGGCCTAGCCCTTGGCCCCCACCCATCGTTCTATGGCGTTGGAGGGCTAGGGGCTAGGGCTTAGGCCGACCCCTTCCCCCAAAAGGTGCGCCCATCAACCTTAAATTCAAAAATTTAGATTACGGTTAACAAGACATTAGTTAACGGAGTTTGTTAAGAGATTTGTTGGTGGACAATAGGTCTCGGGTTCGATTCTCATGGAGGCCATTCAACCTCCAAAAAATTTTTGGCCCACCATGAGCATGCCATATGGAAACCATTGGTTGGTCCACGTGGCACTTCTTCATTGGCACACCACAACAACCAATAAAACAATAAAAAATTAACACGTGTCAACTAATCAACTTGTGATAAGTGCCAATCACTCATAGGTAAATTAAAGGCCAGCCAAATAGTGCTAAGTGCCATGACCCAGTGAGCATACAAACTGCTGAATAGGCATTCCTGCAACTCAAAATTTAATTTTTTTAGTTGTTTCACAAAACGATAAAAATGTAGTTTCGGGAGCATCCAAAGTCAAATTCTAGTGAAACGAATTGCGTTGGATTCAAGGCAACGAGATCTACACTTTGGCACTGGTTTAAAGCTGATCCAAAAATTTTCAATTTTGAGCATTTTCTTGGTCCACAAGATCATGGATAAGGGTGGATCACTAGAGAAAAAGAACAAATGTAGTTACAAGCTTCAACATTCATAAAAACCCAACTGCAATAATTTACAAATCACCTACTGGGTCTAAATGTAAGTTGTAAAAGCGACAACGCAATGCAACGATCCGTGTTTGTGGTAGTTGGAGAGTCGACACAATTTAGTAGCTTATGAAATTTTGGTTTATGATTTATTGATGAAGCATTAAGTGTTCGGAGAAGAGGTCTGAAGCTCAAAATTGGTTAGAAACACAATGAAGAAGTCACCAACAAAACAATAACAGGCGATCCATGTTATTGATTAGGTAAAAGTGCATTTAATTTTTCATTCTTGAATTTGTTTTATTAGTATTATTTATGAGTTTTTTGTGTATATATCAAATGAATAGGGACTAATCACCTCTCTCTTTTGATATTCTTACATTTTATTGCAAAAAAATTGGTAAGTTTTGTAGGTTCCAAGATGATGAAGGAAGATGAAATTATATGCACGAGTACCTTTTTAAAGACCAAGTTTCTTTTAGAAGAGCATAATCATTCAATGTAAAATCAAATCCACTACACCATTGCTACTAGACACATACCAATTTTACCATTGCTACACATTTTAAGCCTACAGTCGATCCATAATTGTCCATCTCCCTACTACCAAAAACTCATTTCCCTTTGTAATCTTCATATTTTCCTGCCTCATTTTCATTCACCCTTAACCCAAAAATAAAGTCATTAAGTTCCCTTACAAAGCTGAGTCACCCCATTTTCCTTTTCCTTTCTATCAAATAAACCTTGCTTCAATGCATTTCTTCCATCTATAGTTCTTCAAATTGTTATTATATGCTCGCGTTAGATGATGGAGTATTCATTAAGACCTCCCTTCTAATACTTTTTGACCCATCGACTTTGACACATCATTTGGGATCAAGACTAGAGATATTTCAAGTTCCCTGAGGCTTACATGCCTTAATGGAAAGTTCTCTCACCAATAAACAGTGGGAATACATCAATGTCCCCTATTTGTTGTTTCTTCTAGGTGACTCGACAACGACACATCTATTCGTACCTAGTAAGATGTACTTCGGCATCTTGACTCTCATTGACATCAATGGTGAGTAGTCTCATGTTGGTTAATGGCATTTATTAATGGCTAGTAGTCCAACAATTTCTTTTCCATGTTCAACATCAACACATCTATTCACATAGATAGGAATTATGCCACAGAGTGGGAACAAATGAAGACTACATGATTTCAACAGTTTTGAGTAGGACCTAATTCAAAATTCAGTAGCCATAGAAATAAAGATTCCAATCTCATCCTCTATTCATACAACCAAGAGAAAGAAAAATAAGATCAGATTCTTTTACTTCACATTCCATGATCCAACAACAACAACCACATTCTTCTATATACATACCTTTTCAACTTTTCAGGTAAGTGAAGGTATGTTATTTTCTAATCTTTAATCATATAATTCCTTAAATTCTAAAATTGTGATTTTGGAAAATCCCTCATCTCATTTATATTCCTTTTCTCATTTGAAAAAAGTTGAAAACACCTTTAGTTGGAGGGAAGGGATATCAATTCATATTCACATTTCATGCCACATGTCACATTTAATTTCATCCTAACCAACATATTTTTCCCAAGAAACTATTATTGCATTTTTATTCAAAAATTTTATATGTTTTGAAAAGATCAATTGACGAGCACATTAAATGGCTAAAAGTCAGTATGGGACTTAAAAATAAATTCTCAATGTTTTCAAGTATTTTGCTGCAAAAAAAGAACAAAATTATTGTTACACGAGAACCAATACTCATAAAAGTTTGGTTGTCACACAAAAACCAACCATAAAAAATATATGTTGCAATCAAATGTATTTCAAAGTACACTTTGCAAAAACAATAAAATTTTCTAATGATATGATTATGCAAAGTTAAAAGAGAATCAATACAAAGCCAAATCTCATAAATAATAAAATTTTTTCAAGACGATAAACTTATGATTAAGTGAATCAATGCAATATTTGCATGAGGACACGAAACATCTCTAGTTGGGGGGTATGTTGGGCCTCCAAAATGTAATCCACTTTCACTTACATTTCCATCATTTTAACCTCGTTTCGTAACTCTATAGCCCCATAACCTTACATTAAGTAACCATTTTCACAATCACATGGGTTTATCATTATTATTTTCCAAGTCATTAATTTTAAAGTATTATAAGTGAATTTTTGATTAAATGTTAGGAAATTAACATATTTTCATATATATCTAAAAGTGTTATGAGTTTTGTGATATTGTAGGCCTACTTGGAGATTCTAGAAGGGTCCTACTTGGCCATCCAACCAAAAATTCGAATTTCAAATTCCAACTCATTAGGATTTGTGGAATAATTGTAGAAGATGTGGATTATCAACTATGCACATCAAAGGAGAAGAATCATGGGTGAGAGGATTTTGAGAGGATTTGTATCTTACATGTTTAGGAGATTGGTCGTAACCGCAAGAGATAAAAGTGGATTTAGGAGAGATCTAAGGATCTATATTTATTATATAATTATCCTCAATTTTTGTATAAATAGGAGTGCACCCTTCATACAAAGGGTTGTGAGTTGTTAATTGTAAGTTGTAGACAATGGTTAGAGGTTAGAGGTAGCTAGTTGTTAGTTGCTAGTTGGAGGTTTCAAGTTCCATCTAAGATGTGATTTGTAAAGTGAGGAGAGAGAATTCTTGTAATATCTTGTAACTTTGTATTTATGAAATAAATACTATTACTTTGATATCCAAGATGTGATAGTTGTTTTGTGTGCTTACTGAGGAATGGAGGGTCCACATCAATCATAGTTTGCACACGTTTTTACATATTGGTAACACGATGTAGTTGTTTTATTTCATTTTTTTTTAGCAAGTGTGTTTTCATTTGATGCAAGTGTTCTTTTCCCTTTCATCAAGTGTGATTTCATTTCAGCAGGTGTGGTGTGATTTCAATTCAACAAGTGTGAATTCAGCGAGTGTGATTTCATTTATGTAAGTGTGGTGTGATTTTAACTCTACAAGTGTGATTTTCATTTTCAAGCAAGCATGATTTCAATTTCTTTATGTTTGGAATTAGATTGGATTGACTTAATTAACTTTGTAATTAGTTTTAATTGCATTAGATTAATCTATTCTGATATATAATCACATAGTACATATAGTACATGTATACCTCGTCAGTTCTACAAACCTCGGGTTGACAATTAATAAAAGAGATTTAACTCACAATTAAATCACCCAATAGTAGCTCATTTCATTCCAGTGAAGACTACATATTTAATGAATGAGGTAGCACAAGTGTTCATCAGAGAGATAGTGAGACTGCATGGTGTTCTAAAGAAGATTGTATCAGATATGGATGCGAAGTTCACTTCTAAGTTCTGGAAGGAGCTATTTGTAGGTTTGGGTACATAGTTGGCCTTTATTACAACTTATCATCTGCAGACAGATGGATAGACATAGAGGGTCAACGTGATCTTGGAGGATATGTTGAGGATGTATGTGATGCACCAGTAGAGGAAATGGGACGAGTATCCTCCATTTTTTGAGTTTGCATACATCAATGTTTATCAGGATTCGTTAAGGATGAGTCTGTTTGAGGCATTGTATGGGTGGAGTTGCAATACTCCCATCAGCTGGAGTGATCTAGTGAACAAGGTACTTGTTGGGCCAAATATTTTGGCAGACACGAAGAAGGAAATGCAGGTTATAAAGAAGAATCTAAAGGTAACATAGGATAGGTAGAATATTTATGTGGATCAACATAGGGTATTCAAGGAGTTTTAGGTTGGGGAGTATGTGTATTTGTGTATAAATTCCAAGAAAATCTCTTTGAGGATTGGTTCATGTGCCAAGTTGGCACCACGATTGTTAAACACACATGGACAACAAAGGAATAGGAAAGATAAAACATGCAGTACAATTTTTATTAACAATTGATATACATTTATAGTACAATATGGTGACCGTTGGGATTCACATCCCAAGGTC